>JAANYP010008635.1:50000-97673 GCA_020465985.1 Centrapalus pauciflorus
CATTCTTATATTCGTTATTTTTATGTTTTAATATTTAAATTAATATATATTTTATATTAATAAATTTTATTAAAATATCGACATAATTTATAGGTGAATAAACTAATTATTTTATAGTTTCGAATTTAATATATGGCACGATGATAAAAAGTTACATTGGTTGTTTGAAAGAGAGAGGAGAGTGGAATCAAATAGAGTCGCGCCCACATGAATGTATAATATGGCGTGCAGGATGCCTTCAACTTGCTTCTCTTGACTTTGCGTTTTTCCTTAAAAAGAACATGTAAATTGTCTACTGATATATTTCTCAATAAAATCATATTATTAAAAAACTTCGAGAAATAGCATTTAAAATATTATAATTTACAAGGATATTAAAGAGCATACATTTTTTGAATGGATTTTTTTATTTTAAAATGTACAACATATTATTTAATTGAAGTTATAATAAAAATTTATAATTTGCAAAGATATATTCTATTATATTTCTGTATATAGTTTCCTAATATAACATATTGTTATACAAAATTTTAATTTTTTAAATATCTATTGTTATTTTTATCTTATATTACTATGTTAAATACCATGCGTCACATTAGTTAATGTTTAAAAATAAATGTTTATGAAAATACAAAACAATTATAAAAAAATTAATTAGGATGTAATTAAATTTTTATCTGATCAGTTAGATCAAATTAGGAAAGACTGCATCTAAATTGATTTAAATTCAAAATAGATTTGATGAAAAACATGACAAGATCACTACAAGAAAAATGTCATTTAATGACACATGATTTTAGTGACACAAAAATAAGTGTCAATATATCTTACTTGGAGTGACACTTATAAAAAGAGTAGGTATAGAACAATCTTTTACCCACACTTTTTCTTTTTTAGTGACACAAAAATTTTGTCACAAAATACTTGAGGCCTATACCCACACACTTTTTTAGTCACTAAATATCTATACTCACTCCACTTTTACCCAATCTTTTTATTGTGTAGGTAAAAGATTTTGATAACTATAGTGACACTTTCTTGACAAAAATAAGAGTGGGTAAAAGTGGAGTCGGTATAGATATTTAGTGACTAAAAAAATATGTGAGTATAGGCCTCAAGCATTTTGTAATAAAATTTTTGTGTCACCAAAAAAGAAAAAGTGTGGGTAAAAGATTGTTCTATACCTACTCTTTTTATAAGTGTCACTAAAAGTAAAATATAGTGACACTTATTTTTGTGTCACTAAAAGTATGTGTCACTAAATGACATTTTTCTTGTAGTGGATGAGGCGTCGATACGTGATAATTGTTAATACACGACAAATTTAGATCCTTCTTAATCAATATTTATAAATACAAATATAATTAATTGCAGTTTGTATCTTTGTTTTTAAAATATACTTTATCTAAACAATATTTATATTACTAATTAGATGTTTTTGTTTTAAATGTAATGTTATTTTGTTGTCAATAATATTGGGTTTTTATGGTTTTTCGTATGTTGATTTATATTTTTATATTTGAGTTGCTTTATAAGATAGATATGCACTTTTATTACTCGGAAAAACGCGTGTATCATGAAATGATATAAATAAAGGTTAAACTTCTTGTGAGTTACGACATGATGAGTGAAGATACTGTAACATCAATTCATGTATTAAGATGTTTGAAAGGCTAAGACCTTGTTTGTATTCTATTCGAAGATATTCGAAGCTCTTATGTCCGCAGATTTGCAGACGCGAAAAGATGTTTCATACTATCTGCCTATGTCTGCGACGTAGGAGTGAGCATGGATCGGTTTTTGGCAAAAACCAAAAACCAAACCGAAACTTCGGTTTTTATATTCAAGAAACCGTTTGGTTTGGATTATGGTTTTTATCACGGTTTCGGTTTTTATGGTTTTTCTTTTTTCATTTTCAAGTTCAAGTCTTTTTTTTTTTTTTCCAAAACCAAAAACTATGTGTGTGTGTATTGGAATAAACATATATATGGATACATAAAATCAAAATATATAATACTTTATGTATTATTTCACAAACAAGATTTATAGATTAAATCATTTTATCATTCAAAACCATGACAATATACAAATGCAATAATAATAATAACAATACTAATCATCATCATGATAATATTCAAAGTGAGTTTTAGCATCATATAAAATTTAAACATTGAAAAGTAATGAAGAAAGAGTATTTACAAATTTTAAAATTATAAAACCTCGGTTCGGTTTGGTTTTTTTTCAGTTTTTTTTACCTCCAAACCGAAACAAAACCGAAATTTTTGGTTATTGAAAATTCAAAGTCCAAACGGTTCGCTTTTTTGGTTCCGGATTTTCGGCTTTTTTCGGTTTCGGTTTGGTTTTTGATTTTTTTGCGGACCCCTATTGCGAAGTAGAGCACAAAATTTTTCATCTTTCAACATCTGCAAACTAAAAGACAATATTTTCCATCATAAAAAATTCAGATTTGTATTATGCTTTATTTTTGCTTATTGGTGTTAAATTTGCTATTAAATTTATTTGATGAAAAAAATTGAAATTGAACTCTGACAAACAATTTTTAAGAGTTTAAAAATCATCACTCTTTTTTTGTAGGCTCAGACTTTAAGGTCATCTTTTATGACTGCAGACTTCTGCAACTAAATCCACAAATTACAGACATTAACTTTTTAAAAAACAAACAACACCTTAAACCACATATCATTATTTTAAATATTTAAGTTTATAGACCGTGATGATATTTTATTTGTAATCAATAAATAAACTTAAATCGAATAAACTATTAAGGATAAGACTAATTTGTTATACGTTAGTTTATTAACACACATATGTGGATATTTTTAATCAAAAAATATTTACATGAAATGGATACACGATTGAAATAAAAACATATAAAATTTATAGTATTTCTATTTGTCATAACAAACTTTTTCTAGCATTGTAAATTTTTATGAGTGGTAACATTTTTATCATTCCTTACATTTCTAATATTAAACTTATATATTTTATTTATATAATTTGAGGATTTTCATTTTACAATAAACAAATTTTTAATATATTTTATTATAGTAAACATGTTATAAAATAGTTTTTACTAATAATATATTATTATTTTTAAAATATTTAATATTTTTATATAATTTGTATTTATTTTTAATATTGTATTTAAAAATAATATATAAATAAATTGATATAATTTGAGATTTTAAATTTACATAAACATAATGTTTATATACTTTATTATGGTTGATAAGTTAAAATATATGTATTACTAACACTATGTTATTTTTGTATTTCAAATATGTAATATTCTTTGTAGAATATGTATTTATTTTTAATATTATTTAATGAATTTATAAACACATAAAATATTTTTTTAACAGAATGTATAAATATGACAAAATTTAGATTTATATTATAATTATGATTATTTTTAATAAATTTATAATCCCATAGAATATTATTTTAATTTGATATGCAAACATTAGATTTAGATTAAACTCATGATTAGAAAATAAATAGATAAACACATATGATATAATACAATATCTTTATTTAATTTAAATATATTCATGATCACATGAACACACATATTACATAGATATTTTAATAAAATATTTACATAAATGTATATAGACTAAAATTAAAACATAAGTAATATAATTATTTATCATAAATATTATTATCTAGTTTATAATAACTGTAATAGTAGCCACTTTTTTTATCTATAAAATAATATATTTTGATATAGAGTAAATTACAAAATTGGTCTCTATGATTTGTATATAATTTTGGATTCAGTGTTTATGGTTTCAATTTTGCATAAATGATCTTTATTTGCACTGTTTATTTGCAGAAATGGTCACTCCCTATGTCTCTTTTTATTTCCTAAATGACAGTTATACGATTTTCTATAATAACAATTTTGGTCAATTTCTTTTCATAAAGTGGACTATGGGGATGTAGGCATGGCCACAGTTTTCGTGTCCCGTACCGCATGCACTGAATAATCTCTAGGAATGACGAGTCTCTTTAATAATAGGTTTTGATGAAATTTAAATAAATTTTAGTTCATTTGCTTTATTACCCAAATTTTCAAACACACTAGAAGTCCCTAAGAGTATAAAACGAGTAAAACGAAACATTGTTTCTAACCAAAGCCTATAAATGTTTGGAACAACGTTTTGTTTTGCTCCATCATTCCAAATTATTAACTCGATAACAGTTTACTACAAATGAATTGGAACATATATATATATATATACATATACAGAGAGAGAGAGTATGGTTCGTGTAAGAACCTAAAAAATGCGGAGCACCGTGAGTACCTGTGAACACACGGATTTCAGATGTGAACTTGATCCGAAAAAGAGTTTTTTTTTTTTTGAATTTTTTTCATATTCATTTAAATACAAATAATATAAGGCTATTCGTAAAAAAATTATATACGTTTACACTTTCTATTATCTTAAAAGTCATGTGAACGTGAAAAAATTCATGTGAACATGCTTAATTGTGAACACATGTTCACAACAGTACAGTTCATGTGAACACACACGTTTCACATAGTTCTAGGTGTGTGTTTATGTGTGATTTTTTGCAAGTAGCCTTATATTATTAATTTAAACATGATTATGAAAAATTTTTCAAAAAAATAATTATAAGCGAGGTACATTCGGTACTTCGCAAAACTAGTGGTACTCATATTAACTACATTCCTCATTCTCCTCCCCATTTCACACACACACACACACACACACTCTCTCTCTCTCTCTCTCTCTCTCTCTCTCTCTCTCTCTCCCTACCTTCCTCCCTTTCTCTCTAATCGTGTTCTTCATGATTTTCATAGCGATGATGATTTGAAGACGAATATTAACAATGAACAACAATGATGATGAATATGAATAAGAGATGCAACCAATGATGATTATGAAGAACACGATGCATAGATGGATGATGAACGATGAATAATAATGATGCATAGATAAATGATGAACAATGACGATGTATAAAATGGATGATGAACGATGAACAACGAAAAATGATGATGCATAAATGAATTATGAACAATGACGATGCATACATGAAATGATGAACAAGTTGAACACGATGCATAGATGACTGAATATATGAACGACGAACACGATGCATAGCTGAATGATGAACAAATTGAACACGATGCATAAATGAATTTGTGTATTTTTTAGTTAAATGCGTCTTTTTTGAACATGATGCATAGATAAACACGATTAACGATGAAATGCATTAATCTCCATCATGTTTTTTGAATTTGTGTAATTTTTGTTAAATTTGAAAATGTATCAATTGAATTTATTTAGCATTTATTATTTGATTATTTGTTGAAATATTAAATTTGATATGCACATTCCCCAAAATGCCCTTCCTTGTTTGTTTCTATAATGCACAAGATGCATAAATTTGTCCAACTATTTACCATTTTGTCATTAATCTAATCCATACAACTTTTTGATCTAATAGTTGATATAAGTTCTTTTGTACCTCGATACATAAAAGTTCTCAATTGAACCTCTATATATATATATATATATATATATATATATATATATATATATATATATATATATATATATATATATATATATATATATATATATAGGGTTGGGATCATTGCAGAACCTTAATTTAGTGTAGAACTATAGAACCAATCTAAACCATTGGATTATTATATAACACTAGGGATAAGATGGTAATTATGCAAATTAACATTGAATTAATAGTAGCCTACCAAGTTTGACTGTCCACTTTGACCATTATTTTGGTTCTGTTAATTTTGAATGTACATGCAGTGTTGCATCGACGTTGAATTATATCGGTCATGCTGCATTACAATTTTTTTTTACGAAAAATAAACACGTAAAATTTTTTCTAAAAAAATATGTCATTACTGTTCCCATTAAATCAACCAACTTTTGACTACTAATTTTGACCATTATTTTGGTTCTGTTAATTTTGAATGTACATGCAGCGTTGCATCGACGTTGAATTATATCGGTCATGCTACATTGAATTGTGGTCTGAATAATTTTTTTTACGAAAAATAAACGCGTAAAATTTTTTCGAAAAAAATATGTCATTACTGTTCCCATTAAATCAACCAACTTTTGACTACTAATTTTGACCATTATTTTAGTTCTGTTAATTTTGAATGTACATGAAGCGTTGCATCGACGTTGAATTAATCGGTCATGCTACATTGCATCGTGGTCTGAATAATTTTTTTTAAGAAAAATAAACGCGTAAATTTTTTTCAAAAAAAATATGTCATTACTGTTTCCATTAAATCAACCAACTTTTGACTACTAATTTTGACCATTATTTTGGTTCTGTTAATTTTGAATGTACACGCAGTGTTGCATCGACGTTGAATTATATCGGTCATGCTACATTGCATCGTGGTCTGAATAATTTTTTTTAAGAAAAATAAACGCGTAAATTTTTTTCAAAAAAAATATGTCATTACTGTTTCCATTAAATCAACCAACTTTTAACTACTAATTTTGACTATTATTTTGGTTCTGTTAATTTTGAATGTACATGCAGTGTTGTATCGACGTTGAATTATATCGGTCATGCTACATTGCATCGTGCTCTGAATAATTTTTTTTTACGAAAAATAAACGCGTAAAATTTTTTCAAAAAAAAATATGTCATTACTGTTCCCATTAAATCAACCAACTTTTGACTACTAATTTTGACCATTATTTTGGTTCTGTTAATTTTGAATGTACATGCAGTGTTGCATCGACGTTGAATACACGATATCAAGTGTTCATTCGACATTGAATGCTACCGGCCATGCTACATTGCATCGTGGTCTGGGTAATTTTTTTTTACGAAAAATAAACCGTAAAATTTTTTCGAAAAAAATATATCATGACCGGTCTCGTTTTAAAGAGTATAAAATTCTCGTTTTTATGGTATAATTTTTTTGATTTAGCAATTAATCATATTAATGTTATTTTAATTTAAAGAAAAATGATATTTATTTAATAATGCCTATATTTTTGCTATTTCCAATCTATTCCTTTTATAGCTGAAAGAATTAAATAATCACTAATGTCAATCTTTTTTTCACTAATTCTAAACTTTATGGTTTCAATCAAGACCATTAGATTAATCTAATCTATGGACGATATTAGTTCTACGAATCTACACTAAATTTAGGTTCTGCAATGATCCCATCTATATATATATATATATATATATATATATATATATATATATATATATATATATATATATATATATATATATATATATAATCAGCTTCATCAGCGTACCTATGAGATTCCAGCGTACCCTAATGTGAATGATCATTCACATTTTTTTTAATAGACATGTATAAGACGATTTTTTTTTCAAAAGGAGCAACATCATAAATATTGTGAATGGTAAAAAGGATCATGTGAATGGTCATTCACACCATTCACATTGTGTGAAATGACCATTCACATAAATATGCATTGAGTATTCACATAATTTTTAAGGACACAGAAAGTGTGAATCTATGTGAAATTCATATATCATGCGTATAACATTAAATTAAACATGATTATGTGAAAAAAAAAATTTAAAAAAGTTTTTTAAGGTCGGTACCTTCGGGTGCACTTGATTTCAAGAGGTATTATTTGAACCTGACTTTTTATATATATATATATATATATATATATATATATATATATATATATATATATATATATATATATATATATATAGTTAATAAAACAAATCAATTTTCTGAAAGTAAATTACAACACCTTTCTTACCTCGTATATATATGGTATATATGAAAATTAATCCAAAACTTATAAGTGATTATTAGTTTCCAAGATGCTACAACTTTTTTTCAAACATTAACATTACCGCTCTTAAAATATTTTTTTTGAATTTTTTTTCATAAACATGCATGTTTTAATTAACATTACACAAATTATATAAATTTCACGCAAATTCACAAATTCTAAGTAAATGAAATCACGTATCATGTAAATGCACGTTCACATATATGCAAATTTATGTAAGTGTACGTTCACATCATTTTTTAGGAGCTATGAGATGTGAATGTATGTGAAATTTACATATTATCTTCATAATGTTAATTAAACATGTTTATGAATTTTTTTTTAATTTTTTTAAAGGTGGTACCTTCAGGTGCACTACATAATGAGTGGTACTCTCTCGAACCATATTCCACACACACACACACACATATATATATATATATATATATATATATATATATATATATATATATATATATATATATATATATATATATATATATATATATATATATACACACACACACACATACATACTGAAAATACTCTTTTTATAAATCGAACCATGATGTAATAAATGTGTATTTAATTTAGTTAATTAAATAATATACTGAAAATACTCTTTTTATACATGTCATTCTCATACCCACAAACATATATATATATATATATATATATATATATATATATATATATATATATATATATATATATATATATATATGTGTGTGTGTGTGTATTCTTAAACCAAACATATATATATCTTTATATCCTTAACATAAAGTACTCTATATTTTCAAACAAGTTAGTATATATGTATATACATGTATGTGAACACACATATGGTTCAAGAGAGTATCACTTATTATATAGCGTAGCAGGATGTACCACATTTAAAAAACTTTTTAAATGTTTTTTCCATAAACATGTTTTAATTAACATTATAAATATGATATGTAAATTTCATATACATTCATATCTGTTAACTACTTCAAGATGATGTGATCATACAATTACAAAATTTCGCATATATGGTACGTTTATGTGATGCATGATTTCATGCACTGAAAAAATTTCATTCACTTAAAATGTGTGAATGTAAATGAAATTTATATATCATCTGTGTAATGTTAATTAAAACATGTTAATGAAAACAAAATTTTGAAAAAAATTATTTTAAGAGTGGTATTATCTGATATATATTGTATAATAAGTGGTACACACTTAAACCTAAATCTATATATTTGTGTGAGTATGAAATTGGAGATATTTAAAATTTTCAAAATAAACTCTAAAATATATGCAAGTTGTGGTATAATTAAATTAAGGCACACCATTAATTTGTGGGGTTATAGATAGATTCTTTTCATCATATCGATATCGATTGATTTTGCATTATTTGTGCATATATATCAACCTTAACTTTTGTTTCCAAGTGCCTATACATTACATACAACTAAAGTAGACATGTATGATTTTGCTATTACTGTTACTATTATAAGTACGTACCTTGTGCTTTTAAACATATATAACAAAAATATACATGCGTACTATACGTACGTTTGGAATCAAATTATTTTAATCTAACGATCGACTCGTTTATTTGAGTCTAAACTCTAAACCAAATCGTACTTGTTATATTTTATATATGTCAAGGCTTTTAATCTTTATAATCAATAATCCTTATATATATGAATTGAACTTCAATTCTCATATGTTTGGTTATAAGCAGTGGCAGACCCAGCCACCGAAGGGACCCGTTGCACAAATTTTTGTTGCGTTCACGGTTCAAAAATTAAAATGATTATTTTAGCCGGGTCGGGTCAACACAATGATATTTTAGTTGGGCTGTTTCTACTATCTTTTTAAGATGAACCGTCATTACTACTACTTTCCGTTAACTTTCTTTTTAATAATTTATCAATTAATCCTACAATTAACAAATTAACAATTAAAGAAACTAAAAACACAAATGACAAATCACAATTAAAACTTTAAACCCTAGATTACATAAACTTTGAACTTTGAACCCAACCCTAGATTACAAATTAACAATTAAAGAAACTATCACACATCAATTTCGACTTTCAAATTTCAATTAGACATCACAAAATTGATTAATTACACACACTTTAAACTTTCAATCAAAGAAACTAAAAACCAAAAAACATAAACTTTGTTCAACACAAATCACAAATTTACAATTAAACACTAATTTCAAGCAATGGGATCAAAGTTTCAAATAATAGTAGAATACTAGTATTCATAAAAGATAAAAGATTAGGAAAACGAATTGGGTTTTTCAAGTAAAATTATTATTGGGTTAAAATTAATATTGGATTTAAAAAGAATATTGGGTTAATGAGTTTAAAAATTAGTATTGGATTTATTGGGTTTTAATTTTTGAAATATGATTGGATGTTGTTGATTTGTTGTATAAAATTATTTATTTAGTTATTTAGGCAATCATTTTTTTTTTTTGAGGTATTAAAATTCATTTAATAAAGTTACACACATAATTTATTTATTTTCTTGAATATTATAAGTTGCACACATAATAATTTACCGGTTGCACATATAAAAGTTTTAAAAAAATTTAACTGCAAAACGAAGTTATTTGGGAGAGGATCCGTTGCACGGGCTACCCCCATTCCCTCATAGGTCCGCCTATGAATAATCAGATAATAGTTATAACAAAAAGTGCTGCAAAAAATATAGTTTTTGGTTTAGCTTCTGCTGTTTGGTATCATAATAATCAAATAATCACTTTTTAAAGTATTTGGATTTGCGTTTTACCTTGTAAAATAACTAAATAATCACTTATTAAGCAAATAAGCTACTTTTCTTTTGCCACTTAATTTACTAGATTTACTTTAAATTTTAAAGTAAATCAAATCTATACAAATCTAACATGAGTAATTTAATAATTAATCAAATAAAATTAAACAAATTCTATTATTTTTATAATTAATATATAATACATAAATATTTATAAATATTTATTTTGTAAAATTATTACATCGTATTAACCTAGTTTCTATATATACTAGAGTAAGAAGCTAGACAGTTATTAGTTTTAAATTAACTAACCTTTGGAAAGTGACAATGTGAGCAAACTTCCCTTATAAAGAGCCAACATACATGCACACCATTGTATGAACACAACACTTGATACTTATTAAGCTCTTTAATTAACCAAGTCTCTTAATTTTCATATCGATCGAAAGATGGCTTTGAAATGTTTCGCCTTGGTCACCCTTTTGTTCATCGTTTTAGCGGCATCTCAAGGTGAAGCTCAACTTCCAACTCTCACGAATGTGCTTAACGTCAGTGGAAACGTCTCCTGCTCTGTAAATGTCACCGTTCAGTCACCTCCATTTGCAAGTAAGTTGTATTAACTTTCATAAAAAGTTGCAACATTTGTCCTTAATTTCAATTCTTAATTAACGTATGTGTATATATAATTAACTAACTCTCAAACGTACGTCTATATGTAGATGCTCAAGTAGATTTAGTATATAACGGAGGTGTGTTAGCGTCCACCGAAACAAACCCGATTGGACAATTCACTTTAACTCTGACTGTGAGTAAGTCTGATCTCAACAATGTCTTATCATCTGGTCGTTTGATTGTCCGTACACCACTCGCTAGTTGTAACGCGAGTCTACCCGCAACTGGACATTTGCAATCCAGCTTGGAACTACGTGAATCCACCATCATTGGGGATCTTTTCATGATTGGCGCCGGCGCATTGAGATTCGTGTTTACTAATGTTTGATGTTTACAACATGCGCAACCACCTATGTTACAAACATATATTAAATAATGTATGAATAAAAGGAGAAATATGATCATTCTCCATTTGGAAGGTTGTAACAATATATGTCGTGTGTTCTAAATAGTAATCAAGTTAATTTGAAGATTATATATGGATCGTATGAAAATGGTTGCTTTCTTGTTCTACTAATTATATTGATTAAGGAACATTAATTACGTTAATTAGAGCATAATTATTAACTAGCTGAGATTTAATAATATGATAGATAACTTACTTGTGCCTAAAGCCGACGAGCATAAGAATATTTTTCAAAATCCCTTGTTTGGTCCATGAGAAGAAGTTGGTTACATTTATGGGTGGATAAATAAAATTTGTAAATTAATTATTGTTATTTTACCATAACAAATAAATAATTAACAGTTTAAAAATAAAAAAATCCAATCTTTTACAAACTTAACACTAAAGTGGGCATTAGCCCATAAAAAATCAAACTCTTATATTTGAGTCCATTTCAAAAATAAAACCCAATATTAAATACACCGTTCGATCGACCCAAATATAAGTTCAAATTTATTTTTCAGACTACTTGTGAAAGAAAAAGAAAAAAAAAAAGCATCTATAAGAGATAACTAGTTTTTTTAAACAACAAATAACTTGTTAATTTATATTATATGATATTAGTTATTATACTTTTGATATTAGTTTATTTCACGTTTTAAGATTATTCATTTTACTTTAAATACAATATTATTCTTATTTATTGGCCCTTATAATCAATTGTATTATTCTAGTAAGACAATCAAAATCAAAATCATATATATATATATATATATATATATATATATATATATATATATATATATATATATATATATATATATATATATATATATATATATATATATATATATATATATATATAGGTTCAAGATCTATGAAAAACTATCTTTGAAAACTGGAAAACCATATTAAATGCACATGTTCATTACGGTAAAATGTTAAATTTAATGCACAACTACAATATACATATGTTCAAATGTGCATTATTATTGACTAGTTCACATAATTTACATGTTCATTAGGATAAAATGTTTCATTTCATGCAAAATAACAATATGCACATGTTCAAATGTGCAATATGCATGAACATGTGTATATTATGCATTTTTGCATTACATTAAACATTTTGTCTTAACGAACATGTAGATGATATGAATTAGTTAATTATAATGCAATTTTGAACATATGTATATTATAATTTTACATGAAATTTAACATTTTATCATAATGAACATGTGCATTTGATATGGTTTTCCAGTTTTCCAGTCTAATATAGTTTTCCATGGATCTCGACCATATATGTGTGTGTGTGTATATATATATATATATATATATATATATATATATATATATATATATATATATATATATATATATATATATATATATATATATATATATATATATATATATATATATAGGGTTGGGTTCCGGTAAGAACCCTCATTACCGTGAGAATATGAAAACCTCTATAAAATTTGTGCATTTATTGTATAAAAATCATGCATTTAATGTTAAAATTTATACATTTGATAAATTTATGCATTTGATATAAAAATTTACACATATCATGATAAATTTGTCCACTTTATGTACGAATTCATGCATTTGACAAAATTTGTGCATTTAATGTACAAATTTGTGCATTTAGTGTAAAACTTGATAAATTTAAATTTTAAAGATAATTTTAATGTTAGATTATGATATTTTTAATTTTAAAACCAATAATCATTTTAAGTTATAAATTTAATTTTTAAATTTGTGCATTTTGGAGGGTCCTCATGGAATTGAAGGGTTCTTATGTGATCCCAACTATATATATATATATATATATATATATATATATATATATATATATATATATATATATATATATATATATATATATATAGGGAGGTTCAATGGAAAACCACAATGCACCTGAAAACTTGTGAAAACCGCACTGCACCACCACAAATGCATCAAATTCCTCGCGTGATGCATCAAATTCGCGTGATGCATCAAAATCAAAATCCCGCATCATGCATCACCTTATTTACGATCATGCCACCACGTTTTTCATGAAATGCACCAAATCGGACGGTATGCGTAGGTTTCCATAGTTTTCACGTGCATAGTGGTTTTCCATTGAACCCACCCATATATATATATATATATATATATATATATATATATATATATATATATATATATATATATATATATATATATATATATATATTCTTAACTAGGATTCTTGTGGTCCGTAGGTTGCTACGAGAGTACATGATTAACAAGAAATTTTATATTTTTATATCAACTTCACATCAGTTTTACTTTCTCCACTGTAGAAAATTTCAGAGGATTGCAAAAATAACTTGGAATTCTGAGAGTCATGAAACACTTTCAGATTGAAGTATTTCGATGGTACAATCGAAATCTCAATCGGATAAAACTCAAAAATTCAAACAGAGAATATGGTGTGTTTCCGATTTCTTGTACCGTGTAGAAATGACCAAAAACGACGGGTATATTTTTGGCGGGAACCACCAAAATGGCCAACCGCCATTTTAACCGCCAACTCGAGTTCAACCGAATTTCGGGTTCAATTCGGATTCAGTCGAATTTCTGGTCTAATTCGACCCCAGCCATGGTCTGCCGCCCCTTGGACCCCGCCACCAGGGGCGCTGCCACCGATCCCTCAATAATTAATCTCCAACAAATATTGTACAAGTGTGCACTCCGCACCATCCCAAACATGTTTAATATGTAATAAGATTATTTTGGTCAAACAAGTTTATCCCATAACACTTAAATAATATTGGTGATAAATCACCAACATCCACCTCTTTCATATTTTTTTCTCGATAATGTTTAACTTTCTATCAAATATCCATTATTTATAAACTTTATAGAAGGATGTTTACCGATGGATTACCGATAAATTATCGATCCTTCGGTAGCTCATCGGTAATCTTTTAGTAATTAGCGATGAATTATCTAGCAATTCTTTTCTTCGGCAATCCGTTGGTATTTCCTCGATAAGCCCTCGGTAAAGTTCAAAACTATAATCCGTTGGTATTTCCTCGATAAGCCCTCGGTAAAGTTCAAAACTATATATACATATACATATATATATATATATATATATATATATATATATATATATATATATATATATATATATATATATATATATATATATATATATATATATATATATATATATAGCGGGATTCAATGGAAAACCACAATGCATCTGAAAACTTGTGAAAACCGCACTGCACCACTACAAATGCATCAAATTCCCTGCGTGATGCATCAAAATCCTGTTTGATGCATCAAATTCCCGCGTGATGCATCACCTTATTTACGATCATGCCACCACGTTTTTCATGAAATGCACCAAATCGGACGGTATGCGTAGGTTTCCATAGTTTTCAGGTGCATAATGGTTTTCCATTGAACCCACGCCTATATATATATATATATATATATATATATATATATATATATATATATATATATATATATATATATATATATATATATATATATATATATATATATATATATATATATATATATCGAATTGACCTTAATTAAGTGCAGAACCATATAACCAATCTAAATCATTAGATTATAATATACATTAGGGATAAGATGATAATTATGCAATTAACATTGAATTAATAGTAATCTACCAAGTTTGACTGCCCACTTTGACCATTTTTTACTCTTTTAATATCGAATGTACATGCAGTGTTGCATATATTATATATTGTATTACATCGACGTTGAATATGTGATATAAACTGTAATTCGACATTGAATGATCTCAATATAATATATTGAATGGTCGTTTGGGTTAAAAATTTTTTTACAAAAAATAAACACGTAAAATTTTTTTCGAAAAAAATATATCATGACCGTTCTCGTTAAATCCACACTTTGACTCCTAATTTTGACTATTATTTTGGTTTTGTTAATATTGAATGTACATGCAGTGTTGCATATATGATATATAATATTACATTCGACGTTGAATATACGATATCAAGTGTTCCTTCGACATTGAATGATATCGTTATGCTACATTGCATCGTGGTCCGCGTAATTTTTTTTAACAAAAAGTAAACACGTAAAATTTTTTTTAAAAAAATATATCATGACCGGTCTCGCTTTAAAGAGTATAAAATTCTCGTTTTTATGGTATAATTTTTTTTTGATTTAAAAAGTGTTCATATTAATGTTATTTTAATTTAAAGAAAAAAGATATCTATTTTCCTAATTTCAATCTTTTTGCCATTTCCAATCGTTTTCATCTTTACCCTTGAAAGAATTAAATTATCACTAACACTAATCTTTTTTTCACTAATTCCAAACTTGATGGTTTTAATCAAGACCATTAAATTAATCTAATCTATGAACGATATTGGTTCTGCAATGATCCCATATATATATATATATATATATATATATATATATATATATATGTATGTATGTATGTATGTATGTATGTATGTATGTATGTATGTATGTATGTATGTATGTATGTATGTATGTATGTATGTATGTATGTAAAATATGGTTCGAGAGAGTACCACTCATTATGCAGCGCATCAGAATGTACCACCTTTATAAAAACTTTTTTTTTTTTAAATTTTTTTTTCATAAACATGTTTTAATTAATATTATGAAGATCATATGTAAATTTCACATACATTCACATATCCTAGCTCCCAAAAAGTGATGTGAACACACTTACATAATTTTAAATACATGTGAACACACATTTATGTGATGCGTGTTTTTATGCACTTAAAGTGTTCGGATTTGCGTGAAATTCACATAAGATCTATGTAATGTTAATTAAAACATGTTCATGAATTTTTTTCAAAAAACTTACTTTTAAGGGTGGTACCTTCTGGTGCGCTGCATAATGGGTGGTACTCACTTGAACATAACACACACACTTACTAAAATCTTCTAGGCCAATGAAAGCCTACCACTTGGCCATGATTGGTTGGTGGTTGATGGTTTTTTTAAATTTAAACTTTTCATAACACAACCTTATCTTTGTGTATTCTTTTATTTAACCATTTTATTTTAATAAACGTTTGTTTAACCCTCTTTTAACATTTATTACTATAATATTTTATTACACACTTAAAATTATGATTTTAATCATACATGTGTTTAGAGTTGTCTTTTAAAACTATTATGTTATGTTTAATTATATCAAAAGGACCAATGAAGACTTGCAACCTGGCCAACCATGATTGGTTGATTTTTTTTAATTTTAATTTTTCATGATACATCATTATCTTTGTGTTATCTTTTATTTAACTCTTTTATTTTAATAAGTTTTTATTTAGTCATTTTTTAACATTTACAATATTTCTTTTACACGCTTAAAATTATGATTTTAATCATCTATACATTTGAAGTTGTCTTTTGAAACTATATATTTAGTTGTATGAAAAAAAAAACTATTATTCAAATGCATAATTCAAGATATTAATGAAATTACTTTATAATTAAAATCTAACTAATTAACATTGAACATGACTATTATAATGTTGACAGACCCTAATCGATATGTTAGAGATATTACTATAATAACTTTATTTGATTTGATCGTAAGACCAATAAATTAAATTGGTGATTAAAAATAATCAGTGTCTCAATTTCAAATTATGGTTATAAATATTTAATTATTTAATTTTGATTCCGATCAGATTTTATAAGGCATGGTTTGTAATTTTGACAATGGAAAATCTAGATTAACCAATGATATGATCCAATTAACAATATCATTTTGCTTTCTTTTTGGATACATATCACTATATCAGCTTTTCAATTTCACTCTTTAATCTTGGTTCAGGGGGGTTTTGTTATTTGAATTGATTGAAAAAAAAGTATTCATTTGTTTTTATATTTATTTTTGTAATTAATATTTTAGACCCCGTAGCAACGCGCGAGTCTTCAATAACTAATATATATACATTTATCGAATGGGATCATCCAACCACATTATTTCTTTTTCTTTTAATTTTTTTTTTAAATTTAAAGTTTTCATCACACACCTTTATCTTAGTGTTAACTTTTATTTAGCCCTTTTATTTTAATAAATTTTCATTTGGTACTCTGTTAACATTTATTATTACAACAATTTTTACACACTTAAAATTATGATTTAATTATACTTATGTTTGGAGTTATATTTTGAAACTATTATGTTATGTTTAATATCCAACCATGTTTTTTTTTTTTTTTTTTTTTTTTTTAATTTTAAATTTACAATTTTCATAATACACCCTAATCTTGGTGTTATCTTTAATTTAGCCATTTTATTTTATTAAATTTTCGTTTGGTACTCTTTTAACATTTATTATAACAACATTTTCTTACACACACTTAAAACTATAATTTTAATTATACTTATGTTTGAAGTGTCTTTTGAAACTATTATGTTATGTTTAATTGTATGAAAAAAAACTTTATTATTCAAATGTACGATACAAAATTCTAATGCAATTGTTTTATAATTAAAATGTAGTTATTTAATATTTAGATTTTTTTATTAAATGTGATCATGTATAACATTGAACATTACTATTATAACATTAACAAAATGATATCGTCAATTATATGTATATTTTATTGGCAATATCTATGGACTTTTATGTATAATATCTGCATGGATTTAATGGTTTTTATGGTTAAACGTATATTAATTGCTCGTCTCTTGTTTTGGCTAGGTTCAGGAAGAAATGAAAGAAATTGGCTGTCATGCGTTTGTTTCGTATTTTGGTCATATATCTCTCATACGAACTCGGATTTAGGCGATTCAAAAGCCCAGACGAAGAGGAAACATGGGGCTATAACTTTTATGTTTTGAGTTTTGGCCAAAAAAGTGATAGGCACGGCGTGCTCTTAAAAAGGCACGGCGTGCCCTCCCAGACACACCATACTTCGTTTTTCATGACATGTTTTCGAGAGCTCCAAACATTAAGGCACGGCGTGCCCTCTTGAAAACCATCATTTCAGAGACATTTTTGGGCCAATTAGAGTACGACGATACACAGGCACGACGTGCCTTACTTTTAGGCACGACGTGCCCTCATTTGGCTATAAAAACTCGTTTTCCTTTGCATTTATTCATTCTTGAAGGGTTCCACACACTAACACATGAAGAAATACACTCATAGAGGCTAAAGGAAGCTCTTTTGAGCCATTTTGGGAAGCAATCTTGAAAGGGAACATCACTACAACATCGAGAATCGTCGATAGGGAAGTTTTCGCATCTCTAAATTATTTGGTTATGTGTAATCTTTCTATATTTATGATAAACAAGTTGTATTCCTCCATTTTTATGGAGTAGTTGTTTTGTAATCATGTGAGTTTGTAAACCGTAAACATTAGATGAATTTTATTTTGTGTTGGATGAATATCATTGTTGTTTCTCTCTTTGAAAGAAGATTTATAGCTTTGATTATGTATTTGTTTGTGTTTACCATAAATACTTGATTTTCCACAATGTGATTTGGGTTTAACTAGTACTTGTTCTTTATGAAATAATGTGTTTGTTTCATTGAGTCTTTTAAGCTTGTGAGAGTAAAAAAGGGTAAAACTTGCATGTATTTAATTAAGGTTATAACATCGTTTATATTGTTGATGCGAGTCTCGATTTAGACAGTGTTTTGATTTGTGAGATTATAAACATCTTTCATAGCAAGAAACTACATGTGAGTATTAAGATTGCATTTTCGGTAATAAAAATATATTTGAGTGATCTTTGTATTTTTTATTGTTGATTGTGGGATGATGAAATTATAGTTGAGTGATCTTTATTATTTTATTGTCATTATTTGCATTGCAATTTGTGATAAGTCGGTAGTTGAGTGATCTTTGCTTGCTTATCATTAATCGTATAATTTAAGGAGTGAATTCATATTTGATTGATCTTTATGGTTTTACTTTTTGAATTCGTATGATAATTAATCCAACCGATTGTATTGTTTAGTCATCTAATGTTTTGGGGGAGCATTCCCACGTGATTATCTTTTTCAAGATTGTCTTCCCAAAACTTCTTGTTCTAATAGTATCTTGACTGTTGAAGTGTGTCATTTTGTTCTTGAATCTAAGTTTACTTTTTAAAATTATCCACTTATAATCATCACTAACCATTATGACAGTTTTATATCATAATCCACCAATTGTCCCTGAGTTCGACAACCCGGACTTACCTAATCTATGCTAGCAAACGATAGGTAATATTTGCCTATTTGTCCGCTAGTTCCAGTTTAGTTAGTCCCGTTCTATTTTATATTAAAATAAAGGTGTGCTAGCGGTACATCACAAACCCTAATCGATGTATTAGAGACATTATCATTATAAATTTATTTGATTTGATCGTAAAACCAACAAATTAAATTGACGATTAAAACCTAATCAATGTCAAAATTTATTATTATGGATCAATATTTAATTAGATAATTCTGGTTCTAATCCGATTAAATAAGACATTGTTTGTAATTTTAGCATTGCAAAATCTAAAAAGCCAATCATAAGAACCAACTAACAGTATTATTTGTCTCGATTCTTGAAATATTTTTCCAATTTTACTTTCTGTTTGAATTGTTTGATAAGTATTTATATTTATATTTATTTTTATAATTAATATTTTAGACCCCGCAGCAACGTACGTGTGTCAATAACTCGTTATAAACTATAAACTCTATAAATTGATAGTGTAAATTTATGAAATTATGATAAATTTCTTATAAAAACGTAAAACATTTAATATGTTAATATAAAATAATTTGTCAGTGGTAATTAACCATCACAGTTAAGAGTTTTCACATGACTAATTTTGATCATTAAATGAGAAAAAAAAATATGTATTACTAAATTTAGTCAATTAAAAATCTATAATTACTAACTTAAACAGCTTGTAAAGTATAATCTATATATTAATTAATAAAAAAAATGCTTGAAGCCACGTGCCACATTCTCGATTCACTATATTTTTTATTTTCAACCTAAATTCTTTAATATAATTTCTTTTAGTTTTATAAATTTATTAATGTTTAAATAATTATATAAAGAATGTGTGCACCGTTTATTCTAATTATCAACTCAATTTTTCTAGTTTAATTATTATTTGATGTTAATCAATTTTTAAAATAAAATTTCCTCTTGTGTTTTGATTCTTTTGAAGCAAATAAAAAACAAGAATAATAATTTGATTTTTTGATGGAATGTTCTTTAGTTGTGAGATTTAATTACCTTTTTAAAATGTTTGCCTAACAATGTAATGCTAAATAATATTGTTTTAAAATTAAATTACAAGAGAAATATCGAATTATTTATAGACTAGTTATTAACCCATGTAATACATGGGTATATATGTAATAAATATTTTTTTAATATAATAAATTAAAATAGTATTATAAAAAATATTAATATATAATAATAAAAACTAAATCAATTTTATAATATATTTGTTTTTAAATTTGAAAACAATGTTTAGAAAGTATTATTTTTGTGAAGATTATCATGTTGTTATTCCTTTTTCATATTTAAATGTGTTTTAGTTTTTACCGATAAATAAGCTAAAATCACGTTCTATGTTAAAAAAAAAATTTATTCAGTTGACAATGAATAAAATCTTAAATCGATTGGTAACATAAAATTAAATTAATATTAACGTTAATTTTAAAAATAAAAACAGAGTTAGCTAAAAGTTTTAACAAACAATAAAGTTTTTATAAATCAATTAGATGATTGTAGATAAAATATTCAAGGTAGAGATAGAGGTTAAATTAGGAAGTATTTAAAATCATTTAATTATATTAGTTTTCATAAAATATTCTAAATTTTTTAAAATAAATTCTCATGAATTGAGAGAGTGAGTTATATAAGGAAAAACGGGCGGGAAAAATAGATTTAGGAGAGATATGAAAACGACACGTGGCAAGAGTGTTTTGCTTTATTAGTATATATAGATATAGATAGATTTCTAATAATTACTATTTACTCATATAACATTTAATATTTTAATTTATTTGTAGTAAAGAGTAAAAACTTCATATAAAAACTTCATACGTTTATTATCACTTAAGGTCTAAATTTATTGTATATATAATAAAATATTTTTTATTTATTTATATAACCAACAATAGCTATTTATATTATATCGTTCATCTTATAATTATTTAAAACATATCTATATTTTATCAGTATTATTTAATCAATCCCTTGTCATACAAGAATTAATAATCCAGTTTTCAATATAGATGAAACGGGAAAAAAGCTTGTCACAAGATATAAAATCCTTATTATGAACAATAATTTAAGGCAAGACAGCATAACAAAAGGTTTCCAAATCGAATCTGTACCCATTTCATAAATGTATATAGGTGTAACTGAAAGTTGTTGACTTACAAAAATATAAAGGGGTAAAGTCATACAATAGTAACCTACTTTTGAAAATTTATTAATATGGTACGTCTACTTTTTTAAATATCGATATGGTACATGTACTTCATTTTTTCATACCGATATGACCATATTTGTAAGTGACCCCTGTTTTTTCATACAATTAGAACCCTGTTTTGTATGTAAAAACCGGACTCTATTATATAGAATGACCATATCGATATAGAAAATTAAAGTACACGTACCATACAGACAATTAAAAAAGTAGACGTATCATATCGATACATTTTCAAAAGTAGGTTGCTATTATATGGCTTTACCCCAAATATATATGACAGTTTGTGATGAAAACCAAACCTCAGCCAAAGTTATTGTTAATTACAATTATTTACTAATTGATTACAACTATCATTACATTTTAGTAGCTCAATTACGTTAATTAGTGTAACACCCTCTAAACCCAGCTAAAAGCCACGTCATTTACAATACACATGTGGCATTAACGAAATTAATATCCATATCACAATGTCAAGGTTTACACAAACACGGATTAATTAAAACATTTTACACACAATAGCCACAATGTATAGAAGTCAACCCGACATACAAAACCCGACTCGGATCCCAATATTCACAGACAACCCGGTACAACTGACCCACGTTTTCCAACAGTGTAACAAACACATACAGATAACAAAACAAGATCCCTCGGCAACAGCAAGATCACGCTCCTACTTTCGCACGGGAGCTGGCGGTCCTATCTTCGGCTCCCCAGACAAACATATCAGACTCGAATACGTAAGCTTCGCAGCTCGTGAGTACACAAGGGTTAGACACTGCACAATTCACATAAGCACATATCGCATGTCACATGGTAACTCTACACTACGCGGCATAACACATGTCAACTAACCTCTAATCAGAGACACTAGAGATCCAATACAGAATGAGATTCTCATCTCAATTGGAGAATCCCTCCCCCCTGGAGCCAAGCCACACCCGTGGGGGCTAGCAGGAGTAACAACCGCATATATATATATATATATATATATATATATATATATATATATATATATATATATATATATATATATATATATATATATGGGAACCCTACACAGGGTTAAACGGAGCTACACAGCTCTCACGATAACTCACCGCAATACACTATAATGTATCTCATACATATAACACATATAAAGAGAGAAGGACCATACATGAGGGGCAACTCGCAGTGCCCAAAAACAATCACAACAATAATATATATGCACATATTATGACTCGATAAAAGTAGGCCCTTTGAAAAGAACTCGTGTACTCACCTGGATCACCCCGCACAATATCTCTAATTCGCTGATCCGAACCCGGCCCGAAACGATCTCTGACAATCTCTGTACACACAACGAACCTTCCCAGGTTAATCCCGGCTCAACAGATAAGCCCAAAATGCTCAATAGTCATTAATTCAATGGATAAAACCCTCAAAAAGCAACCCAAATAGGTTCCCGGGGTCTAAAAACCTAATCTGGCCAAAACAGCCCTGATCACCCCCGCGCTCATCTGATCACGACCGCGCTCCTGATCACGGCCGCGCTCGCGGTTCAGACTCATCTTCTTCCTTTTTCAGCTTTTATCCATGGAGATTTCGACCCCAAAACCGATTTTAGCAGATAAAACTCATATAACTGATACCAAAACACTACCAAAACACACCCAAACCAATTCCCATCATATCACATGATTAACACACCCAAAATCAGATTTAAATTGGGGAATTTCTTACCTTGAACTCCAAGAACACAAAGAGAAGATCTCAATCCAATTTCAGCACTTGAATCACTTGGTTTGGCTTCAATTCAAGCAGTAGCAGCAAGGGTTTACACATACACACACTTATCTCTTTGAGTTGCACAAAAGGAAAGGAAAAAGGAACACGTTATACACATATACGCACATATATGGATCCGGTTATAACGCGGGTTCGACACCGATACACGGCCCCAATATTAAAAATCCACTATGTATATCAATAAATCCCATTTAAATCCGTGAATCCATAATTATAGTTAATCCACTAAGATTATATCCCGAATCCACGTAATCCCCGTCCCGACACGTATAATTCACTATACGGGACGCAATTGGACCAACGCAATACTCAATAAAATAATTGGTCAATAAGATAATTTCACGTACCTGTTTGGGAGTCGGGGTGTTACAAATCCTCCCCCCTTACAAAGATTCCGTCCCAGAATCTAACTCTGGCTCTGGAACAGGAAAGGGTAGCGACTCCGCATGTCAGACTCAGGTTCCCAAGTTGCGCTAGTACCCTTATGGTGTCTCAACTGAACGAGTACCAATGGTATCTCTTTATTGCGCAACCTCTTCACCTTGCGATCAGTAATCATCTCTGTCTGCTCAACATACCTCAACTGGTCATCCACTGATATCTCAGACAATGGCACATACTGATCCTCTTTCGCTAAACACTTTCTCAAATGGCTCACGTGGAAAGTATCATGTACACCGGCTAACAATGGCGGTAGTCTCAATCGGTAGGCCTGATCTCTGACCCTGGCAATTATCTCAAATGACCCTATATACCTCGGACTCAGCTTGCCCCGGTGTCTGAGTCGGATCACACCCTTCCACGGAGACACTTTCAACAACACCTGATCCCCAACACGGAGCTCAAGCTCGGAAGTATGGCGGTCAGCATAGCACTTCTGACGGCTCTTTGCAACACGTATATGCTCACGGATCACAGCTACTTTATCACTCGTCTCTTGAAGTAGCTCGGGCCCACTAATTGGTCGCTCACCGACCTCGCCTCAACACACTGGGGTTAGACACTTACGGCCATATAACGCTTCAAACGGCGCCATCTTAATCGAGGCGTGGTAGCTATCGTTTTAAGCAAACTCTACTAACGGGAGGTGCACATCCCAGCTACCTCTGAAGTCTATGGCGCATGCTCTCAGCATGTCCTCAAGTGTCTGATTGGTGTGCTCAGTCTGCCCATCTGTCTGAGGCCTGTAAGTTGTACTCAGCTGAACCCGGGTACCCAATTCTCACTGTAAACTCTGCCAGAACCGCGAGGTGAAACGAGTATCGCGATCAGAAGTAATCGACTTCGGAATCCCATGCCGCGACACTATCTCATCAATATATAGCCGCGCTAGCTGATCCATTGTGATCGTACCCCGAACCGCAAGAAAGTGCGCACTTTTAGTCAACCGGTCCACTATGACCCAGATCATGTCGTTCCCACGGACCGTACGAGGAAGTCTGACGATGAAATCCATCGTGATGTGGTACCATTTCCACTCGGGAATCTCCAATGGCTGTAGACGGCCGTGCGGCTTCTGATGCTCTGAAACACCCATACAACTAATACGAGTATTTCGATACCATTATACGTTAATTTATACAGAGTACTTGCGGAAATACGATCAAATTAAAACTTTTGTAATTAATAATCATCATCGTGATTCCAAACACTTTGCATGAGACACAACAGAGTGTCGGGAATCACAGAGTAAGGTAACTGGGGTTACAAGATTAGTTATCAATTTAGTTACAAACGAATTAATAAACAACAACTAATTCGTGTAAGTCCAAAAATGGAAGTCTGCTACTCCCGCCCCAATCATCTACAAAATGTTGAGCTCCTATCCGAGCTCCAAACGATATCTAACAACTCGGGCCAGCCGGGCCTTTGCCCTTAACAGATCCTGAAAAGAAATAACAACTATCGGGTAAACAACAAAGTTGTTTAGTGAGATTCTAGATTAAAGTACCATGCGATATATGAATGATGCCATGCAATGCCATGAATTCGACTAACAATTTTGGAGGCCAACTAATGGCTATAAGCTACCACATTGCGGTTACCATACACAAGCTTACCGTACAATGGGTTTACAATCTACTGCTCGATTACCACACCACAGGCTTATCGATATGCAGTTTACAATGATGCCATACGATTACCACCACAGGCTTATCGTTTTACAGGCAATAATGGTTACCACACTCAGGCTTACCATTATGATTCCGCTGGGTTACCACACTCAGGCTTACCGTCTCGGCGGAGAGGTCAAACGAACGATCAACAACTTATCAACCGAGTGATAAACAATAATTATGATGTATGTGATGGCAAAGCATGAAAATGACAATAATGATACGAAAGCAGTAACATACAATTCATGATATGCATGCAAATACGTTAATACTAGAACTCACAGTGATATACAATACGCTCTCGGCCTCAAAACCGAGTTATAATTGTCAAGGTAAGAGTGATAGTCTTCACGCGACTTAACCCGTCAAAACCCCTACAAGTAGGTTCATAATATAATATTTATAAGTCTCACCGCTTATAATTTCTTAACTTTGATCCGGACATATTAGTCGTAAGATCTAATTAATTTCGGCCTCAATCTACATAATTATTTTGGGCTAATTTTTCTTCACAATTGGTGACAAAAGTTATTATGACAAACGATCCCGAGGAATAATTAAAATTACAATTTCAGGCCAACACTGGGTCGAACTCGCCGAGTAAGGGACCGAACTCGCCGAGTTCTCCCATCCGAATTCGGGTCACACCAAATCTCAAGCCATCCGGATTCGGGTCAGGGACCATCCGAATTTCGGATACCTTCCAACCGAAGCACGGTCCGAACTCGGTTCAAACCACATCCGAATTTCGGACCACCCCATCCGAATTCGGATCCCAAGTTATCCGGATCCTTTAACTTAGAAATTTTTATTTCAAAAATCTAGGGGAACTCGCCGAGTTCACCAGGGAACTCGCCGAGTTCAAGTGCAGGTCTGCACTTTTTGCCCTTCGGATATAATGCTCAAAACTACCAACATTCCTTACATTTAATACAAACGGTTTGGAATCATTCCCAAACATATATATACTTTTCTAAACTCTTTTTTACATTAAGAACACCATTTCATTCATTTTTAAATCCATGGGAGTTCATAAAACTCCATTTTCGGGTTTTTAAACTAAAACCCACCAACATTCGTAAAACTTGAATAATATGTTTTAAAATGATGATTCTAACTACATTTCATCATTATCCTTCAAGATCTAAAGATTTCTCCATGCTATTCATAAAAACCCATTTGGGTTTCTCATCTTCTTCAAACGAAGATGGAGAGGAGAAGAACAAGCAAGAGATTTATATAAATAAATGAGGTTACCTCTTGGATCTTTCAAAATAACCAAAAAGCTTCCACAAATCTGATTTCTTCTTCTTCTTCTTCTCTTTTCTCTCTATTTTGGAGTTTTGGTAAAAAGGTGAACACACACATATGGGTGTGTGTTCCCTGCGTATGTATAAAGCAAGAAAAAGGAGGTTTCTCCTTCTTTTTCCTTTCCAACCCACATCTTTCATACATTTACCATTTCTACCTTGGAATTATTTGCATTTCTTTTAAAGTCCTTTCTACATATTCAAGACTTATATCGTAAAAATTCGTACACCAACATTCATTCATATGTTTTGGACTTAATTAATATTCCGTATCGTATTTTAATACAATAACATTAATTACTCATTATATTAAATAATTGGGTTGTTACATGCTCACTTTTAACCCTCAAACATGTCATACACTGCTCGACGTAACGACCCACATCTCTTTTCATAGCCAGCCACCAGTAGAACTCTCGGAGATCTCGGTACATCTTGGTTCTCCCAGGATGAATGGACAACCTCGACTTATGCGACTCATCAAGGATTAGCTGTCGCAAGTCCCCAACTCTGGGAACCCAAACTCTGCCTCTCAACACATACAAACCCCGGTCAACCCTGACCAACGCCTCTGTCTGCCCCACTAACCTCTCTCTCTCTCTCTTCACATTCTGCTCCCGCAAACCCTCTATCTGTGTCAATCTCAAACTCTCAATCAGGGTAGAGGTGATCTCGAGTCTCACAGCTCAGGAAGTAATTGTCTGGGCACATGCCTTACGGCTCAAGGCGTCAGCTACTACGTTCGCCTTCCCAGGGTGATACTGTATCTCACAGTCGTAGTCTTTCAGGAGCTCTAAACTGCGTCTCTGTCGCATGTTCAAATCCTTCTGACTGAATAGATACTGAAGGCTCTTGTGATCAGTATAAACCACAAACTGTAACCCATACAGATAATGTTGCCATATCTTTAGCGCAAAGACGATGACAACCAACTCAAGATCGTGGACAGTATGATTCTCTTCATATGTCTTCAACTGTCCTGAAGCGTAGGCAATCACCTTGCCTCGCTGCATCAATACACAGCCCAACCCCGTCCCTGATGCATCACAATATATGACGAAGTCATCCGTACCCTCAGGCAAAGCCAACACCGGCGCTTGACATAATCGAGCTCTCAACTCAGCAAAGGCAGTCTCCTGCTCGTCATTCCACTCGAATGGTACGCCTTGCCGTGTCAGTATCGTCAGCGGCATGGCTATCCACGAAAAGTTCTGAATGAACCGCCTGTAGTAGCCTGCCAACCCCAGGAAACTACGAATCTCTGGCACGGTCTTAGGCTGCTCCCAACTCATCATAGCCTCAATCTTCGCGGGATCCACTTTGATGCCCTCACTGCTCACGACATGGCCCAAGAACTGCACTTCTCGGAGCCAGAACTCGCACTTCGAAAACTTCGCATAGAGTATCTCTCTCTCTGCAGCACGCTCAGGACCTCCCTCAAGTGCTGCTCATGCTCCTCAACACTCCTCGAATAGATCAATATGTCGTCTATGAACACGATCACAAATCGATCCAAAATGGCTCTACACACCCTGTTCATTAAATCCATGAAGGCTGTGGGTGCGTTAGTCAATCCGAATGGCATGACTAAGAACTCGTAGTGTCCATAGCGCGTCCTGAAGGCTGTCTTGGGCACATCCTCTTCCCTGACCTTCAGCTGGTGATATCCAGATCGTAAATCAATCTTCGAGAAGAAGCTAGATCCCTGTAGCTGATCGAATAAGTCATCAATTCGCGGAAGTGGATATCTATTCTTCACTCTCACTTTATTTAACTCTCGATAATCGATACACATTCGCATGGTACCGTCTTTCTTCTTCACGAACAACACTGGTGCTCCCCACGGAGATGAGCTCGGACGGATAAATCCCCTATCCAGCAACTCCTGAAGCTGAGTCATCATCTCTCGCATCTCAATGAGTGTCAGCCTATAAGGCGTCTTCGCAATCGGCACCGCTCCAGGGATAAGGTCGATCCAAAACTCTACCTGGCAATCTGGCGGTAGCCCAGGTAACTCATCTGGGAATACCTCAGGGTAGTCTCGCACTACAGGTACATCCCCTACATTCGTCTTCTCCTTTTGGGCGTCAATCACATAAGCCAGGAAGGTCTCGCAACCCTTAGTCACATATCTCTGAGCTCTAACCATCGAGATAATCCCTACCTCGCCCTTTCGTCTATCCCCGTAAACTGTCACGGTCTCAGTCTCAGAAATCGGTATCCTGATCATCTTTTAGCACAAAGAATGTCTGCCTGATGGGCTGTCATCCAGTCCATACTAACGATCACATCAAAGCTACTAATCTCAATAGGCAGTAAATCGATCAGGAATCGATGAGTATCGATCTCGAGTACACACTCTCGATAAACACGGCTCATTAACGCGGGACTCCCGTCTACCCTCTCGACAATCAATGGCACAGATAACACAGCAGGAGCGACAGTAAAATAAGCACAGAATAATACTGACACATATGAGCGATCGGCTCTAGAATCAAATAAGACTCGCGCACGCAAGCCATTCAGAATGTACGTACCCGTAACAACATCTGGAGCATCTCTGGCCTCCTCAGCTGTGGCCTGGAAAACTCGGCCTCGGGCTCTCGGTGCTGCATCTCTACGAGAGGTGGAAGAAGATGGCTCTGCTCTGACATCGCTCGTGCTCACCCCCGGTACTGCTGGTGCTGCCTCAGGATAATCTCGCATGCGGTGGCCCGGCTTCCCACATCGGAAGCATAACGCCTCAGGGGCTGTGCAAGCTGTAGCTGTGTGGCCGAACTGGCCACATCAAAAGCACCGAAACTGATCACTGGCACATGGCCCGGCATGCCTACGGTGGCACCTCGGACAATCCCGCTCCCCAGATGAACTGTCAGCTCTACTCCCTGCTGCCCAGAACCCCTGCCCGACACTGCTCTGACTGACCGTATGGATATCTCTCTGGCCCTGACCTCTGGACCTATCATCTCTACCTCTGTCTCTACGTGATCCCGAACCCTGCTCCTGATACCGGCCCTGCTCGGGCTGCTGGTCTCTCGGCTCACGCCAGTAACTGGACTGCTCGGAGGCGCCCGTACGCTGTCTCTGGATGGGCGGCTGCTCCTGCTGCCTTTCGATCTCGCTCTCTCATGCGAGCTAACTCCAGGGCTCTGGCAAAGGATGTCGTCTCCTGTAACCCCACAAACTCCCTTATGTCAGGTCTCAGACCGTCAACAAAAGCATCGGCCTTGCGCCTCTCTGTATCCACATGCTGTGGCGCAAACTAGGAATACGCATTAAAGCGGTCTACATACTGCTGTACAGACATGTCTCTCTGCTGTAGATGGAGGAATCGGCGCTCCATCTCTCTGCTCGTCACGGGGTGCATACTGATCTCAAACATAGCCTTAAACTGTGCCCAGGACATCGCATACACACGCGAGTCCGACATAGACGACTCTATCGACCTCCACCACTGTGAGGCCCCACCCCTCAGCTGATATGTGGCATACCCAACCATATCTTTCGGGTCTACATGAGCAACCCGAAAAGCTGACTTAATCTCGCGCTCCCACGCTAGTGCCATCCCTGGCTCACCCCCGCCTCTGAACTCTGGCGGATTCCCAGTCATGAAATCCATAAACGAACCCCCTCGCTGTGATGCAGATGAAAAGGCACCTGCACCAATATCTGTCCCAGTAACTGGAGTACCCGTATCCTGACCACCCCCGGCACGTGGTCCCATACCCTGAGACCCATAAAACTGAGTCAGAATCTCTATCAGCTCTGATTTGCGGACATAATCATCGCCCGCCGGTCTCTCTTTCCCTGTCCCATTCCCTTCTGAACTCATACAGAAAATAGCCTGCACAGGTTAAACAACAGCATGAAATCACACAGAAAATTACCTAGGGTTATACACTAAGCTAGGATAATTAAATCCTCTAGTATCCGTCACCGGAATACTCCCAAGAATCTGAACACGGTCTAAGCTCAAGCATCCACTGATACTCAATACTAGAACCACAAGCTCTGATACCATACACGTAACACCCTCTAAACCCAGCTAAAAGTCACGTCATTTACAATACACAGGTGGCATTAACGAAATTAATATCCATATCACAATGTCAAGGTTTACAAAAACACAGATTAATTAAAACATTTTACACACATTAGCCACAATGTCTAGGAGTCAACCCGACATACAAAACCCGACTCGGATCCCAATATTCACAGACAACCCGGTACAACTGACCCACGTTTTCCAACAGTATAACAAACTTATACAGATAACAAAACAAGATCCCTCGGAAACAGCAAGATCACGCTCCTACTTTCGCTAAGGAGCTGGCGGTCCTATCTTCGGCTCCCGTGACAAACATATCAGACTCGAATACGTAAGCTTCACAGCTCGTGAGTACACAAGGGTTAGACACTGCACAATTCACATAAGCACATATCACATGTCACATGGTAACTCTACACTACGCGGCATAACACATGCCAACTAGCCTCTAATCAGAGACACTAAAGATCCAATACAGAAAGTGATTCTCATCTCAATTGGGGAATCCCTCCCCCCTGGAGCCAAGCCACGCCCGTGGGGGCTAGCAGGAGTAACAACCGCATATATATATATATATGGGAACCCTACACAGGGTTAAACGGAGCTACACAGCTCTCGCGATAAGTCACCGCAATACACTATAATGGATCTCATACATATAACACATATAAAGAGAGAAGGACCATACATGAGGGACAACTGATACAGAGAAATCTATCAAAAATTTTCTGTGTTCTGCCTTTGAGTGCCCTGTTGGCATTTTCCTTTTCTTCTGATTCTGCTTGACCACACACCCTCTTAGGTAATCACCTTAGGTTTCATCATCTTTCATTGGAACATGAGTTTGCTGGTCTAATAGATCATCCTGTTCCTCTGCTAACTTTCTTGCAAATTCAGCATCATGAGCAACCTGGCTTCTTTAGAGGAGAATTTAATCTTTGGAGATTCAATTAGTATGCCCTTGCCCTTATCTCTGGAAGCAGATGCTGTGGATTAGACTGTACTGACAGAAGTGTGAATTCCTATTCTGATAACAACTCCTGTTGTTCTGATTGGAGCAGCTTGAGTTTCTAGGCTAACAGTTTGAGTAGCTGTTGGGACTGTTAGCCTATAATCTGGGACTGTTGGAGCAGAAGTTGAAGCTGTTTGGACTGAAATAGGGATCTCCTGATTCATCCCCTTTTTGGATGCATTGGTTTGGCCAGGAGGACCTACAACCTTTGCCATTAGGGTTCGAATCATCTTCTCAAGTTGAATGATCTTATTTCCACAGAGGGTGAACCCTTGATGAAAATAATCCATTATCTGATGTTGAGCTGCGACTGTCTGTTGGAGTGCTATGATTTGTGCCCCCTGTGTAGCAATAAGGGACTTGTAATGTTCCAATACTGCTACAACAGGTTTCAGCTGAGGATCCGTCAATATCATAAGTTGCAGACTAGCCTCAAGATCATCAAATGAGAGTGGTACTTGTGATCTATCACTGGCATGAATTCCAGAAGTAGAAACATATGGGCCCCTCTGTTCTTGGTACTGGGGACTTCCAGAAGGTGCTTGCACACCCTCTGTTGCCATGGGTGTGGTCTTAGAGATGTTGGCACTGGCCTGTGCCTCTTGTGTAGAGACATAAGTAGTGTCAGCCACAAAACCCATATGGACATCCTCTGTTGGGATGACCACCTCCAAATTGAGGATGGGAGTATCCTCAGTGGATTCCCTTTGGATATTCTGTGCAGAAGTGTCCTCCTGCACAGGGATATTTGGCTCTGGTGTTAGGGCTGAGGAGGAAGGAGCTCCTGAAACCCTTTGTCTTTTGTATTGTATGAGTGGGGATGTGGGTTTGATAGAAGGAGCAGATGGAATATTTGTATCAGGAGGAGTGGGTTGGGGTCCTGGGGGTGAAGCAGTGATGGAAGGCTGAACCTGCTCAGGACCCTCTCCTCTGTTTATTGGATTGATGCCCAGCATTGCAGAGGGCAATAGGACATCTCTATTCAAAAAATTGGCACTAGGTTTTAAAATTCTTTTTCTTGATGGTAAAGAGTGCCTATGGGAAACATGTATCCTCTTATGTACATTGAAATTATTGCAAGTTCTTGCAATTATTTCAGCCAAAAATCGTGGATACATAAAAAATTTCTCATTCTTTAGGGCATGATGCCTTAATATCCCCTGAAAAATCATGTTTGAAAAATTGAACTGTTGGCCCGTTGATAAACACACTAAGGCAGTGGCTATATTTGAAGAAAATTCTGACCAACCAGTTCTTTTAGGGCTTATGCACTGTTGTATAACATACACAAGGTATTTCCACTTAGGGGCAAAATGTGCTTTAAAGAAAGTGAAAGAACCAGTAGGGCCCCTATACCCTATTGCAAAAAGGCTTTCATGTAAGGCAGTATGGGATAGATCAGAAATACCTGCGGCATCTTGAAGATGCAAGTGTTGGCGGATGGTTTCCTCAGTGATAGTGACAGTGTTGCCATCGATTGTGGATGTCAAAGATGTGACTCCATTGATGGTTTTGATTGAGGCATATTTCCAGAACTGTTCTATATGAGATATATAGAGGGTGGGGTTTATGGTGAGGGCATGATGGGTATGGGAACTTCAAAGGAAGTCCATCATGTCGTGGAATGGTTGAAGGTCAGTGTGTTTGAGTGAATAGGGAAGACAGTTGTGTTCTTTGACAAACTCTATTGACGATCAAAACAGTGATTTAGGGTTTGAGAGATTTGTGTGTGAATCGCTCAGAGAGAAAAGGAAGGTCGTGGAAGATACTTTTGCAACTGATAGTTACAATTGAACGAAACTGGGACCTTTAAAGGTTTGGGGGTTTCGAAAATATCTAATCCCGCGCACACACTTATAAGAATTTACCGAATTACCCTGCACACTTTGACAGATCAAGTGAAAACAACTAACAGTCCGAGTGAAATGAACTAGCAGCTTGAGAAAAGACTCAAGCTGTTAGTTGAAAATGAGCATATTCTAATAAAACAGTGTCTCCCCCTTAATCAAGCATATGAAATAAATATATTCTTCATATAATAAGAGAGAATAATGAAAAACAAATTAATCCATATTAACCATGCCAATATTTGATACTAGGAAGGTGAATCTTCCTACATCAAATGGTTTTGTAAATAGATCAGCTAACTGATCATCTGTATGAATTTTGGTAACTTGGATTAATTTCTTCTCATTACAATCTCTTATAAAATGAAATCTAATGTCTATATGCTTGGTTTTGGGAAATTTCACTGGATTTTGTACAATGCTTATGGCACTTGAGTTGTCAATGTAAATAGGAGTAGATAAGAAGTTCATACCATAGTCTCTCAGTTGATTTTGAATCCACATCACTTGGGAACAGCAGCTGGCAGCTGCTACATATTCTGCTTCAGTAGATGAGGTGGAGACAGTTGTTTGCTTTTTGCACTGCCAAGAGACCAGTCTTGCTCCTAGATATTGACATCCACCAGTTGTGGATTTTCTGTCAATGTTGCATCCTCCAAAATCACTGTCAGAATAGGCTGTTAGTTCAAGAGGAGAGTCTTTAGGATACCATAGGCCCAAATGTGGTTGACCTTTGAGATATCTAAAAATCCTCTTAACAGCAAACAGATGTGAGTCCTTTGGAGCACATTGAAACCTGGCACAAACACAAACAGCAAACATTATATCAGGTCTAGAAGATGTGAGGTACATAAGTGAACCTATCAAGGATCTGTATAGGTGAATGTCCACATCTACTCCATCTTTGTCTGCATCAAGCTGCTTGTGAGTGTCCATTGGAGTACTAGCAACTTTGGTATCTTTGTAACCAAACTTTTCCAGAATGTCCTTAACATACTTTGATTCACTTATAAAAAGTCCTGTGGGCTTCTGCTTGACCTGCAATCCTAGAAAGAAGGTGAGTTCTCCCATTGAACTCATTTGAAACTTTTTGTGCATCAATGCCTCAAACTCTTTGCACAAACTGTCATTTGTAGACCCAAAGATGATATCATCAACATAAATCTGAACAAGCAAAATCTCAGATTTGATTGACTTTGTGAACAATGTTTTGTCCAGAGTACCTTTCTTGAATCCGTTTTGTAGAAGATATGATGACAAAGTGTCATACCATGCTCTTGGGGCTTGGTAGAGTCCATAGAGAGCTTTGTCTAATTTGTAGAGTATGTCTAGATACTTGTAGTCCTCAAATCCAGGGGGTTGACACACATAGACCTCTTCTTCAATTGTACCATACAGGAATGCAGATTTCACATCCATTTGGTACACTTTAAATCCTTTGAAGCTGGCATAGGCTAGGAACAGTCTGATGGCTTTTATCCTTGCTACTGGAGCAAAGACATCATCATAATCTATTCCTTCTTCTTGAGTGTATCCTTGTGCTACCAGTCTTGCTTTGTTCTTGATTACTATCCCTCTCTCATCCTTCTTGTTTCTGAACACCCATCTTGTACCAATTGCTCTCTTTCCTTTAGGAAGATCAACTAGAGTCTATACATTCTGAATTTTGAATTGCAGTAGTTCTTCCTGCATTGCCTCAATCCAAGATGGATCTTTCAAAGCCTTAGATGCCTTCTTAGGTTCTAATTGTGACATGAAACATGCATGTTCAAAGGCAGCTAGACTAAATTCAGGAACTGCTGATTCAGCATTAGTAGACTCCTTGTGAACCATTGTCCTTGTCTGTATAGGAGTGCGTGGATCACCCATTATCTGATTGAGAGGGTGATACTTGTGAACTCTGAGTGTGGGCTCTCTGTCTGTCTGAAATGAGGTTCCTAGATTTGTATCATCTCCTTCAGGACCACTTGATGGTTCAGCTTCAGGAACAGCTTGACCAGAAGATGAGACTGTTTCCCTATGTGATGGAGCTGTTACCTCAGGACTTGGGATTGGCACTTCATAAATTAGATTTGAATCATGTTGAGCATCCAGTACCCCTGGTGGTCACAAGATAGAAGTGGTAGAACAGTATACTCATCCCATTTATCAGAATCTTCAACAGTCTGAAACTTTGTGCTAACAACTTGAATATTTGTGTGAACAGCATGAGAATTTGTGTTGGCAGCTTCAACCCTGTTTTCATCAGTTTCAGCAGTATACTCAACAAAGCTCAGAGAATTTGTTAGTGAATCTAAATCAAACAACCAATCAGGACCAGTGCCTTTGACATTTGCAGTGTTTTCATTAAACTCAACATTGGCACTCTCTTCAATGGTTTTAGACACACTGTTATATACCCTATAGGCTTTGCTTTGAATAGAGTATCCTACAAAGAAACCTTCTTCAGCCTTACTTTCAAACTTACCTAAGTGAGTCTTAGTGTGAAGAATAGTGCATGAACAGCCAAAAGACTTTAGAAAGGCTATTAAGGGGACTCTATGATGGAATAACTCATATGGAGCTTTCCCTTGTGATTGAACAACCTGAACCCTATTTAGCACATAACAAGCTGTATTAACTGCCTCTGCCCAAAAGGTCATTGGCAGTTTGGAATCAGCTAGCATGGTTCTAGCAGCCTCAATTAAAGTTCTGTTCTTTCTCTCAGCTACAACATTTTAATCGATAAACCAAATATCATGAAGTTACACTTTAGTTTAATTAATAGTGGGTATTTCAAGATTGTCAATATTGAGATCTTACTTAGGATCGTTTTCGTTTCTGTAAAATCGGGATAATAAGATTGGATTGGGATCGTGAATCCTACCACAAAATCACTACTTTTTAATTTCTTTTAATTGTAATTTTATATTATAAATTAATTATATAGCACTTCAAAAAAAATATTTATACGATAAATAGGGAAACAATGTACATTCATATTTAAAATATTTATGATTATCCAAAAAAGTCAATCAAAAATACATTTGATAATTTGACTTACTATTCTAATTGATAAAATGATTGGATCAAGATAATTGTTGGACTAGATCGGTAAACGATCCCACAGGAACCCAATTTAAAAGAGTCCGGACCGAGTAAAAGATAGAATCGGATCAGTGACCGATCCTACTAACTATCCACGATCCTACGTCGGATTTTGTTAGAAAACGATACTACACCGATCTTGCTCGAAATCACTTGGTAGGATCGTAAATTGACCGATCTTACTCGCGATCTTAACAACCATTGGTTATTTTGGATTAGTTTTTTCGGGTGGAAGAGCTTTTTAATTTTTCAATTATAATACTTAACTCTACGGTAAATCTAGTTTACAAAATTGACGAAGTGAATTATATGATTAATTTTTTACTGAGTTTAAAACTTGACCCACATACTACGTGTATATTTTTTAATAGAAATTATGTATATATAATGTATTGAAAGTAAATATGAAAACGTATAAATTTTAAATGTTTATAACTATTATTTTTAGCTGTATATAAATGTAGATTTAGGTTCAAAAGAGTCCCTTCAAAAATCCAGTGTACCAAGGGTACCCATCCAAAGCCACAAGATTAAATAAATCAATGGTTGTTATCAAAAAATGCAATTCCATGCGCGTCCCCCCTTTTTTTTGGCTGGAAGGGTATTTTCGTAATTACAGTGACCATTCACATTACTTAATTCATCATTCACATTAATTGATCATTCACATTAGTTAATTGATCTTTCACATTACTTAATTATTCATTCACAACACTTATTTGATCATTCGCAAGAATTATTTGACTATTTACAATTCTTTTACACTTATTTGACCATTCACAATAATTATTTGACTAATTGATCATTCATATTACTTAATTGATCATTCACATTACTTAATTGACCATTCACATTACTTAAATGATCATTCACATTACTTAATTAACCATTTACGTTACTTAAATGATCATTCACATTACTTAATTGATCATTCACCTTACTTAAATGATCATTCACATTGCTTATTTGACCATTCACATTGGTAAAATAATATCAGCACAACATGTGAATCTGAGCATTGTCAACTACTAACAAGCAGTAACAAGATTAATGACAAACAGTAACAATGGTCATTCATGTAACGCTCAAATTCTCAAATCTATCAAACATTAATAACATCAACCAATGTGAATGATCATTCAGCTAATGTGAATGGCCATTCACATTAGGAAATTTACCATTCACATTGGTTGTACCATATCAGCACAGCATGTATGCTGTGCATCGTCAACTACTAACAAGAAGTAACAAGATTAATGACAAACAGTAACAATGGTCATTCATGTAACGCTCAAATTCTCAAATCTATCAAACATTAATAACATCAACCAATGTGAATGATCATTCAGCTAATGTGAATGGCCATTCACATTAGGAAATTTATCATTCACATTGGTTGTACCATATCAGCACAGCATGTACGCTGTGCATCGTCAACTACTAACAAGCAGTAACAAGATTAATGACAAACAGTAACAATGGTCATTCATGTAACGCTCAAATTCTCAAATCTATCAAACATTAATAACATCAACCAATGTGAATGATCATTCAGCTAATGTGAATGGCCATTCACATTAGGAAATTTACCATTCACATTGGTTGTACCATATCAGCGCAACATGTATGCTGTGCATCGTCAACTAATAACAAGCAGTAACAAGATTAATGACAAATAGTAACAATGGTCATTCATATAACGCTCAAATTCTCAAATCTATCAAACATTAATAACATCAACCAATGTGAATGATCATTCAGCTAATGCGAATGGCCATTCACATTAGGAAATTTACCATTCACATTGGTGAAATAATATCAACACCTTACATTAGTCCTGTTAATTGTCAACTACGTTTTGTGAATGATCAATCTTCTAATGTGAATGGTCATTCACATTAGGTAAATGTCCATTCACATTTGATGAATGACGAGAACAGCAATGTTAGACTTCATCTTCTACATACCATCAATGTTAAATGTATTTAAGTAATGTGAATGGTCAATTAAGTAATGTGAATGATCATTTAAGTAATGTGAATGGTCAATTAAGTAATGTGAATGGTTAATTAAGTATTGTGATTGATCAAATAAGTGTACAAGAAGTATAAATAGTTAAATAAGTGTTGTGAACGATCAATTAAGTAATGTGAATGATCAATTGACTAATGTGAATGATCAATTAATGTGAATGATGAATTTAAGCAATGTGAATGGTCGCTGCAATTACGAAAATACCCTTGCCTATGTGGGGTACGCTGGATACGCAGGCTTTCACAAGGGACGCTGTGGAACCAAATTCTATAAATGTAAATAGTAACTATTTTTTATGGTTCTATTAAAATTATATATTAATATTTATTAATTTACATAAGTTGAGATTTTAATTTATATATAATATAATATTATATATTTTATTACAATAAATAAAATTTTATGAAATAAATTTTTACCAATTACTCGTTACTTCTCAAAAATTTAATATTGTTTTATATAATGGGATAATTGCGTAAAAAACCTTAAAGTTGGACCATTTTTGTGATAAAAACCCCTAACCAATTTTTGTTGCACAAAACACCTCTAACCGGTAAAATCTTTTGAAATTAGGACTTGACCGGTTATAATAGGTTGCTATGCTTACATGGCACACATGTGGCGTCCACATGGCAAACCTGACCTACGTGGCACTTCATGTATAATTCTTAAACTGAATTTTTGCATAAAAAAACCCCGAACTTGGTGACTTTTTCAATTAAAACCCTTAACTATATTTTTCTCACCTCTAACCAAAAATAACATTTACCTTTCTTTTTTTCTCTACCTCCAACAACTCCGATTACCCTATGTCCTCTTTATGTTCAGTGTTGTTTATTTTATGTATGTATGTTCGATTAACTTTTGTCGTTTAATCTTGAATTTTAACTTCAATTATGCCGATGGAATCCATTTCATTTTGTGTTCACGAGTTGCATTTTTAGGTTCAGCTTTATGTTCAATTTCATTTATTTATATTCCATTTTAGCATCTGAATATGATAAGCCAGAGCAGTGAGATTCGCTAGCCTAGAGGGTGGAGGTTACATTGGGAAACGAATTCTTTGTTTGATAAATAAAAGTCTAGTAAATATCCATGTCATCAAAATGCAATCAGTGAAGACTCAATTTTAATTATCTTTGTTGGTTGGAGGTTTTTTATCAAATTAAAATGATTTGGGGTTTTAGTTGAAAAAACTAAACAAGTTGGAGGTTTTTTACGCAAAAATCTATTTAAAAGTTTTACACGTCATCAAGTTACAACCGGCTAAACCGGTTGCAAGTCAGATTTTTTGAAAAAAAGCCCAAATTTACAAAGTTTTAACCGGTTGGAGGTTTTTTGTGCAATGAAAAATGGTTGGGGGTTTTAATCGCAAAAATGGTCCAACTTAGAGGTTTTTTGCGCAATTTCCCCTTATATAATTTGTATTTTATTGTTTATATATTTTAAGAAAGTTATAGAATCTAAAGCCATGGTTCGAGAGAGTACCACTCTTTATGCAGGGCACCAGAAGGTACCATCTTTAAAAAACTTTTTTGAATTTTTTTTCATAAACATGTTTTAATTAACATTATGAGGATAATATGTAAATTTCACATACATTCAAATCTCTTAGCTCCTAAAAAATGATGTGAACGTACACTTACACAAATTTGAATATATGTGAACGTGCATATATGCGATCGTGATTTCATGCACTTAAAGTGTTCAAATTTTGCGTGAAATTTATATATCATCTATGTAATGTTAATTAAAATATGTTTATAAAAAAATTTCAAAAAAAAAATAATTTTATGAGTGGTACATTCGGGTGCACTGTGTAATAGGTAGTATTCAATTGAACCTAAATGTGAAGTTGTTGTCGGTGAAGACAACTTATAATAGTATATTTTTAGGGTTCCGTAATAATAATTAAATTTTCCTTTAAAGAAAAATAGAGAAAAAGGAGTTTAAGAGCCAAATAATGAATTGGCTTTGATTATTATGCTCCAATGAATCTAATTGATTGATGTGTCCCATGTTGACCTATTTTAATTTTAAGGAGGGAAATTCTTTCTACCCTATTTTCTCTTTCCTTCTCTCTGTCTCTCTTAAAATGGAAGAACTCGCGTGTCTTTAACTAGGGGTGTTCAAAAAATTCCGAAACCGAAAAACCTTTCTTATTTTGAGGTTAATCGAATCGAATTTTTAATTATTTTCGGTTTGGTTAACCGAACCGAAAAAAACCTTCGGTTTCGGTTTAGGTTCACTATTTTGGTGACGGACGGTTAACCGAAAAACCGGGAAAAAATTTAATTTTATATATTTTAACTTTTAGGCTTATAAATATTAATATTTATCCCAATAATAATTTAAAATTTTAGCTTATTTATTAGTTTACATTAATTGTTAAATCCAAAACTACAAAAAACTATACTAGAACAATTTAATTTATAAAGATTATAAACTAGTTTTCTTGTTTCTATTAGATTTTTAAAGATGATATTTAATCTTTTAAAGATATTATATAGATAATTTATAGTTTTATTCATCGCTATTATTATTTTTGGCATTTGAAATTTTTAGAAATTATTTGTTGAATTTTTTTTAATTTGAAATTTAATTTATTAATTAAAAACGGTTAATTGGTTAACCGAATAATCGAACCGAAAAAACCGGTTAACCGATTATCAGTTAACCGGTATTTTCGGTTTAGGTTTAGGTTCACGAATTTCTCGAACTGGTATCTTCGATTAACCATCCGAAATGCAATTTCGGTTCGGTTAACCATCCATGAACACCCCTATCTTTAGCAACCCTCCTTGGTTAATAAAAAATTTAAATACATACCTGATTACTTTGGAAATAGATTTTTCTGTTAATAAATAAATAATTAAAAGGACCGTCTCATTGATTTCGGAGGCCCTATACTTGTGATTACAACATAGTCCCTTAAATATTGTAAATAGTAAATTGGTTATCTTGACACTCAATTTTAATAAGTAAAGTGGAGGTAGTGAATAACAAAAAAAAACTTACTAGTGAAAATTTAAAATAAATAATATAAATCAAATTGAATTTGACATGAATTCCATTTTAGTGCACCGATGCACGACGTATACATGTCAAATAAAAAAAAATTATTGGTTTACATGTAGAATATTATTTGACCGTACTGAGGCTCTACGAAATTGGGGGCCCTGTGCGGTCGAGCTTCCCACACACCCTAAAAGACGCCCCTGATAATTAGTACCAAAAAGCTTCCAACCTAACAATCAGGTGTAGAGAGAGAGAGAGAGAGAGAGAGAGAGAGAGAGAGAGAGAGAGAGAGAGAGAGAGAGAGAGAGAGAAAGAGAGAGAGGAGGGCTGTAAACGAACCTAACATTCAGCAAACCGTTTGGCGGAAAGTTCGTATGTACGTTCATTTATTAAATGAACGAACACGAACATAAAATTTTGTTCGTTTAATTAAATGCATGTATCAGGATATCTTAATAGAGATTGAGAACTATGTCTCGGGATCCGTGTTTCTCAGTACGATTTTACTTTGTTCTCCATGCTTTCCAACATGATGAATATTTGTAGAATATGTAATATGTTATTTCACTAAGCTTATAGCCAACCGTTGATATTTAAATGTTTTCGGGCAAAGAAAAGATTTTGTTGGGCCTTCTGCTTAGGCTATACTTCAGGTGTACCGAGGATTTCTAGAAGCTTTTGGTAATTCAAAGAGTTATATAGCTTTGTGTCAGGAACGATGTTGGTGTTGTAATAATATTTGAGTTTTGTAATTGTAACACCCACACTTCTCACACAAATGCCACGTCAATACAATACACAGGTGGCAATATCGCAATCATCTCATAATGCACATGTCACAGGATTAGCGGAAAACACTGTTAATTAAAAAACTTCAACATGGAAGTCATACATCATCTCATAAACTGACACTGGCACACATACACAACTGATTACTGTTAACATACATAAGTCAGATACATAATACAGATAATAGTTCTGAAGTCTAATAACAGCAGTCAACAAACACCCACGATCTCTGAACTACTTCGGCTGCTGCTGCTGTGACTGCGGTCCCACGGTATGGCTGCCTGAGACACGGAAGACTCGAAAACATAAGCTGGACAGCTCGTGAGTACGCGAGGGTTAGACACTCCAGGTAAGCACATATAACATACACAACACGTATATCTCATCACACATATGCAACTCGATGCATAATACGTATCTCTGCTCAAAAGGGGACGCCGTTCCCCAGCTAACAGGCCGCACACAGCAGCGGTTAGCTACTCAATAGGCACAAGAGCGACCTGGCAATGTCACTGCTATATATATATATATATATATATATATATATATATATATATATATATATATATATATATATATATATATATATATATATATATATATATATATATACAGCCTCATATCTCGTGACTGGTTAGGGACAGTCAGCCTGCGCGATCACATATCGCGGACACCTGCACTTCAAACACATATAGCACGTATAGGGTAGAGAAACTCATACATGCGTCGTATCTCTGTCTCACATACACAATCACAACACATAACTGACTCACAAAAGACTACGCGCGTTTTGTAAAGAACTCGAGTACTCACCGATTACCCGAACTTGACTGAAACCCGAAACTCTAATGCGGCTCGGCACGTGATCGGCTAGAACCTGTAATCGACACGAACCCCACATATTAACGCAAACTCAGTAACCAAACAACTCAATCCAATACAATTATCATAATTAAACTAAACCCGAAACACATCCCAGAACGGATAACCGATTCCCGAAACTCTTTTACGAGACCCCCAACGAGACTCAAAATCCCAAACAATTCAATTCAACAATATCCCGAAGGAACTCAACCAATTAACGACCCACAACTCCCCTATAAAGACCAAACCGAATTTCTCCGGCAGACTACAATCCGCGCCGCGCCCCCCTGTAATCGCGCCGCGCCCATGATCTTCTGCGCGTCGCGCCGCGTCCCCCTGCGCGTCGCGCCGCGACCAGGCGCCTGCTCCCAATCCTGCTCTTCGATGACCATGGCTGAACCAGGGGATTTTAACCCCTCCACACTCAATTTCAGCAGCAAAAATACACATAACTCATATAATTTAATCTATGCACTACAGAAACGAATTCCCCCATACCATACAAACATATCTCAAGATTTAACTACTCAAATTCAAACCCTTACCTCTTGAACTCCCAAAACACCACCAAGATGAAGAAGAAGCTCAAACTCCAGCAATCAATTTAAACTTTGAAGGATCCCTTGAAGCTCCAGAACACACACAGCACACACACCTTTAAGTTTTCTCTGGGTTTTGGAAAAGAAGAAATGAAAGGAGATAAGGGATAAGGCCATATATGTTTATCTCTAATTTGGCCGGTCCCGAACCCAATAAATCCGAACCCGATATCACTTTTTCATAATTTATATCATTAGGACCCAATTAAATCCACGATCTCAAAGATAATAATAATTCACTAATTATTAGCTCGAAAACACGTATCACTCGGTCTCGACACGTTTAATCCACGAAATGGGATTTAATTGGACCAACGCAATAATATTAAAATAATGAGCCAATAAATTTACTTATGCTTTAGAGCCAATGTGATTTCAACTTTTCGGCATGCTTGGTTTATTAATCCTGTTGTATTAATTTTGGGTTGAGTGTTTATCCTGAGTGTTTTATCATGATTATATAAGAAAGGTCCGAAAGGATGTTTCACCATGTCATACCCCATTCCACTAAATACACTCAAAATTAAAATTAGAGTTTCTTGAAATATATGGATTTCGCAAGCAAAAAACTTTATGTTACAACTTATTTGATTGGCACTTGTGAACAAAACTTAAGGTTGACATTTGACAAAATGCAAAGAAATGGATCGCATGTATAATGTCTTAAGAACACAACACTAGGATGGGGATCCCCACAACTAGTGCCTACCATGCCTTTATACCACAACTTGCATGATACAGTTTGACAAAGTTTAATTTCATAGATTTAAAAATCTAATTTCTTTTATAAGACATACAATTATATAGCCAAAAATTTGGTATTAAAATTGGGGGTATAAAGACATGTTTGGTTTAAGCATTTATGATAATTACCCATACCACAATATACTTTTAAAACCTATGATAATAATAACTCAATCATTAAACCAAATATTAGGGGTGTAAAGGAGTCGTGCATTTAAGCTTGAGCTCAACTCATTTAAAAGTACCAGACTCGAGCACAAGCTTGGCTCGTTTCGAGCTTTGTATGTAAAGCTTGAGCTCCGCTCGTGAATAATTTTCCAACTTCGGGCTCGACACATTTATTATATACTAGTTTATGAGCCCATATATTACGTGGATAATTTTAAAAAATAATTGGTTACATAACACGTATGTAAACATGAAACTAAACCATATAAATTATTAACTTTTTATTTAAAAAAAAGAAAGAAAAGTACATTATTTATCTAAATATTATTTATCAATCATTTAAAATATATATAATTAATAGTTACTTTTTAACTATTCTTTTAAATTTTTTAATTCTACGTACATACATACATATATATATAATTGATAAAATTTAAAAATTCAATTTTACGTAAAATGTAATGTTCACATATACTTTAGAACAACAAATAAAATGTTATAAAGCATGATTTTAATCATATTTTATTATATTTACTTTTAAATATTTTATTATTGTTTATATAATCTGTATTTAATTTTAATAAATATTTAATATTGTTTATATTGATGTTATATTTATTTATCTTTTCTGTGTTCTTTATTAGTATTATATTTTGTCATTTAAAATATTATTTTATTTATTTTTTATATATAATTAATATAATTGTTAAAAATAACAAATATCAAATATATAATGATGACGAATAACATTTGTGATAATGTCAAATAACGGATAGAATTAACTAAGTATTAATGTTAATATATATTAAAATAGTTTATTGTATTTATTTTGTATTTTATTTTATTATAAAAATAATAATATGTATTTATTTTTCTTTGTTAAATGTAGTGATGAGATGTGACAAATTGTACTCTCTTTTATAATATAGATTAAAAATTATAAAAGTATATTTATTTGTTTATGTTTTTATATATTAGAAAAAACTAATTGTATTTATATTTTATTTTATTTTATATTAGAAATAATAATGTCCGATTTATCATTTTGATGAAATTTACAGATATTTGAAAAAAAAATAATTGTAAATATCTTTTATTTTATTTTAGATTAAAAATAATAATGTTGTATTTGTTTATTTATGTTTATTATAGATATTTAAAAAATGATTGTATTTATCTTTTATTTTATATAAGCATAACTTTAAAAATTAATATTAAATATTTATAAATATATAAAAATAAATTTAAAGTTTTAGTTTAATGAAATTTTAGTTAGTTAATAACTAAAATAGATTTTAATAGTTTGATTTGATATTATTAATAATTATAGTAAATGACATGACAATTTATAAAAATGACAAGTGACAATTTAAATAAGAAAATTACAAGTGTAATTAAAGAAGAATATGACAAATGGCAATTTTTTTACTCTTTTAAAAGTATTTATAGATATTGATATTGATATAGATTTTAATTTTCATTTTTTTAATTAATTTTCATATAATCTTTTGATATAATATATATAACTTAAATAAATTTAATTCATTCGTTTTACTATCCAAATTTTCAAAGACAAACTATAAAGTCCCTAAGAATTATTAACTATCCAAAGCCTATAAATGTTTGGGACAACGTTTCGTTTTGCTCCATCATACCAAATTATTAACTCGATATCAGTTTACTTCAAATGAATTGGAACATATATCTACTTATATAGTTAGTAAAACAAATCAAATTTTCTGAAAATAAATTACAACCCATCTTTCTCTCACCTCGATCGTATGGTATGCATATGCATCATGCATGTGTATGTTGATATGAAAATTAATTAACCCTAAACTTATTATAACCAAACTTATGAGAATTGTAAGTTCAATTCATATATATAATTATTTATTATAAAGATTAAAAGCCTACGTACGGTTTGGTTTAGTGTTTAGACTCAAATAAACACACAATGTACTTGTAATTGTAATGGTAATAGTAATAGCAAGCATATATATATATGTCTACTTTAGTTGTATGTAATATATATATATATATATATATATATATATATATATATATATATATATATATATATATATATATATATATATAT
>JAANYP010008637.1:0-25243 GCA_020465985.1 Centrapalus pauciflorus
AAAACAAAAGAAAAAAGAGAGAAAATCAGAAAAATACAAAAAAAAAAGGAATATCAGAAAATGAGCTAAGTCTTAGAAACATAGGTTCAAAGTGACGAAAATTAGCACCGTCGTTACAGACTCTAAGTATTTAGGCTTTCACACATAATGCAACTAAATCCTAAGTGTTATACTTTATTTAGTTTGATGTGTTGGTAGGCATAATACATATAGGGAATCTCAAGGCTAATAAAATATTCTAGAAAAAGTCAAGCGTGTCACTAACTTAGATGTACGACCAATCGGTCTTAATTTTTATGTACAAGACATACAAACATTGAGTCTAAATGAGGTATGCAAACTTTCTGGGGATGTATGGCAACATCAAATACATCTGAAAATGGAAAGAATAGAAATATCATGTAAAACTGAGAGTCGAAAACATGCAACTCTGTTGTATGTAAGTACAGACCTGTTGTCTCTGTTTAGATTCGGGTTAGCAGACATGTCGCTTTGTTGTACGTCAGTACAGACCTGTCACCGCTATCTGCTAACTTTAAAAGAAAACCTTAAGTCGAACTAAGACACTTTGTTGTATGAAAAACAGACCTGTGTCCGATGTTTGTCTTTTAAAGAAAGTTTGCAAATACCAACAAGTTAGAATCTTTGTCTGTGTGCCTTGATCATAAAAGTATGTCTATGTCTGAGTCATGTAAGATAATTTCCTGATAAATAAAAGGGCCAAGGGATATTCCGAAATGTAGAATGTTTAAAGGGGTAAAATACCAACAATCGGCTAAATGGGTATGTCACGACAAACAATCAAAGGAATTCAAAAAAAATTCCTAAGTGTGAAAGTTTAAGTACTGAAAGTTAGTATCGGACATCGCGATCTGATTGAACCTCTCTTAGACTATACTCATCAAAGATATGTTATTTAGTATTTAGCTTAGCTTGTAATTTTTTTTTTATATATAGCTTAAGTCTAGATTAAATTTTTTAGTCAAAATCTTATTTTATTTTATTTTATTTTATTTTTATTTTTACCTTAGTTTATTTTATTTTAGTTTAGTTTCATTTTTACTTAGGTAAAAGGTCAAAAGTTACTGAGGGTGCATTCAAAGTTGAATAAAATAATCAATGCGTGAATTATCTTGAGCTTAGGGTAAAAGAATTGGCATAGTTTATCTGGTTACACAATACCGTTGAAAAAAGTTGGAAAAGTTGAAATTATTTCAAAATTTTCGAAGTTTTTCTAAGTGTTGGTGGTTTCGAATCTAAGACAGACTCGAATAAGGAGTAATTCGAATTTGTCAGTAGATTCGAATCTACACTTAGACTCGAAGGTTGGTAGTATAAATAGGTCAACAGTGAAGTCATTTAAGACCTTACTGTTTTCGAATCTATACACTCGAGTCTACCAAGGCGATTTCGAATCTGTTCTTCGAGTCTATCGTATTTCTCCAAAACGACATTTTGTCGAGTCTCTTACTTGGTGTTTCGATTCTACAAATACATCTAGGTATAATCAACCGGATTGTACAAGATTTGTGTAGTTTTATGCACAATTTTAGACCAAATCGTCAAATTTTGAAGTTTTTTATAGGTTGAAATAGGGTTTTTGCTAAATTACCAAGATTGTACCTATAAAAGATCAAATTTAAAGGCATAAATCAATGATTAGAACCTAGTTGAACTAATGTATGTGATTTACCAAGTTCAAAATGGTTAAAATCTTGGGTTTTTGTTGAAAAATCAACCGTCGGGGCTTCGAGTCTGTTCCAGGACCTTCGAATCTGTTCATGGGTTTCTCGAATCTGTCATTAGATTCGAGATGACCATGATATTCGAATCTGTCCATTAGACTCGAATAATGACACTTCAAATCTGTCCATTACATTCAAATATGGACACTTCGAATCTGTTATTTTCGAATCTGTACTTTATTTATTTTGTTTACTTTAAATTTTATTAAACTTGTGGAAATTTAATTGTGTTAGATTTTGTATTTAAAAAGGTACAAAATAAAACAAATTTGAATTTAAACAAGTTTATTGATTTTTAATGAGTCTAACAGTTTTATTTATTGTGCAGACATGGCGGTTCGCGCTTTTGTTCCTAAGCATAATATGGTCCTTAATCCAGACATGAATCTCCCTGAGGCGCAGGGATTCCGTGAAGTACTGGATTTTCTAGCTGAATCAAGGATCGGACATGCACTATGGCATAATGTGCAGCTAGTGTTACCCTACATCCGTCAATTTTATGACCATTTACAAGTAGACTGCTCGGTCACTCCGACAGTTCTACGCACTCGCATTGAAGGACAGCCGTTAGTATTTTCGGCTGATATGATTCGTCAAGTGCTGCAGTTGGGCACTCAGGAACAAGAAGCTGGTCCTATAGAATTTCCGATGAATATAAGGCAAGCGGCCTTTCAAAGAATGGGGTACAGCCTCGATGTGACAAAAGTGTCATACATGAAAAGTGGATTGATAGGATAATGGAGGTTTTTGGCGCATGTATTTATGGTGTGCTTTGCTGCGAAAAAGGCAGGGTTTGACTATATTGTCGCGAAGATTCAATCGGGGATTATCGCAATGGTGTATAATCGCCCATATAGTTTTTCAGAGATGATCTTTTCGGAGTTTGTTCATCAGATATCTGCTCCCGAAAATCAGCAGTTTTTGCTCTATCCGAGATTCATTATGATGTTGATCAGACACTTTTTGCCGAACTTGCCAATAACAAATGACTTTCAGAGTGTTGCCATCCTGGACAAAAGGATTTTTGCTGATTGTTCCTCACACCGAGGAAGATTGGCTGTTCCTGTTGCTCGTCCATTGTTCGGAGCTATTGTGGATAGGGATTTTCAAGCCCCGGAAGATGCCAACTGGGCAGGGGTCGTTGAGTTTCCACAACAACAACAACAGCAACAACGTCAACAGCAACAACAACAGCAACGTCAACAGCAACAACAGCCTCGTGCTCGGCCACGTGATCCAAGACGCCGACAGAGACCAGCAGCGAGTCAAATTCCGGCAACCAGGCCTTCGACAAGCCAGCAACCAGAAGTTACAGAAGCCGGGCCCTCAAATATTCAAGAAGCTGGGCCCTCAAATGTTGCGAGAGAAGCTGAACAGCTAAGCCAGACGCTTAATGAAATTTGGGAGGCAGGGCCTCATGCTAATGAAGATGTTGCAGCAGCACTGGTTGGTGAGCTGCTTAGTCCACCAGCAGATGAAGATGATATTTTTAGAGATGTGGAGGAATACGAGCCAGAAGGGGCAGATGACGGATTAACATCTTCGGAATCCGACTCAGAATCCGCGGAAGTTCCGGCAGCTGCAGTTCCTGATATTCAAATTGGAACTTATGATTCGAGATTGATTATAAATGAGGGAGGTTCGAGGAGGCGCGTGAACAGGGAATTGGAAGAGTCTGATTTTGAAGAAGAGGAAGTTCCTCAACTAGTGACAAGGCAACGGGCCAAACGTCACAGGTTCATGCAAGGATCATCTTCAGCTCCTGTAGATCAACCAGAAATTCCACAACATCAAGAACCTCAAACCACCACTCCACCACCACCACCACCTCAAGATGAACCGTATATACCATCACCGTTCATTCCTACTCCTATACAGTCCATTCCATCTACCTCGACCACATACACTGACAATCAAAGGTTTCTGCAGCTTAAAGCTCGCGCTGACTTCCAGAATGTCCAAATCTTAAGCCTAACAAAGGCGATCGGTGAAATTCAGACTCATAATGCAAATCTTGATAAAGAAAATGCCGATTTGAAGAAGATTGTGGAGCAAGTCCAGGAAGAGAACGTAGAATTGAAAACTTTTGTTTGCGATCAGGCAGCTGAGATAAGGTCGATGCGCTCCCTAATTGAGCAGTTAATGAAAAATTTACAGGCTCAGGGGGAGACATCGTGCCGAGATCAGGAGGTGCAGAGAAGAGATGATAATGAAGGCGATGATCCCGGTGCGAATAAAGAGATTGAGTCTGTAGATTTTCCTGCAGCTCAAGTTACACAAATTCAGGGGGAGCCAAGTACAGAAGGAGAAGAAGGAGGATCTGGAAAAGAAGCAGGTTCCTCGAGGGTTCTGGACAGTGACATGATTGATGCACTGAAGGACATAGAGGAAGAGCTTATGGATTTTGACGACGAAGAAGAAGAGTTAGAAGAAGGAGAATTTATTCCAGAGGAGGTTGTGGACTGGAAATCAGACGATGAAGTGTTGGATGATGAAGACGATCAAGTCAATGAGGTTATTATCAATTCACAACCTGTCACGGAGCTATATGAAGGACAAAATCATAATGTGATTGACATTGACTATATCAAGGTAGCCTCAGTCGAGGACAAAGAACTTGAAGAGGCCGAGAAGGAGCCATCTAGAACTGACTTGATAAATCTTTGGTTCAAGAAAGAGGAAAAGAAAGATCGTTTGAAGATGAAGAAGAAAATGAGAGTTCCAGGTGCTGGAAGCTTCTCAGGAGGCATTATAAGCTGGTTCTTTGACAAAGAACTGCAGCTATTTATCTTGAAAAGAAGAGATGGACTACAATACTTGAGGCGAACACTAAAAGCATTTAACTCATTGCCCAAGATTGAAGTAAAGGAGCTTGCATGGAAAGAGTTAATTAATATAGGTGAAGACCAATACGCTGAAGTCGTGGCAAGAATTATAAGGAAAGAAGGAAGATCGGGAAAGTTCGAGCGACTCAAGCCAAGGACCGGAAAGAGGGTCGAGGATCAGTCGAGAATAGATCCTCATACAGGAAGGCCATGGGCCAGGATGGAATACAAACCTGTGAGGTGTCTAAAGAAAGTTCCAATGAAATCAATGCCACAGAACGTTTTGAGCAACATGAAATGGTGGTACCTAGAGATTGACACTGCTGAAGCCATCATGGAGGATCAAGACGAGCAGGTCATTTTGAAGGTATATGATCCACTGCATTTGATAAACCTATCAAAGGACGACCTGAAAAAGCTTCATGATCAGCCTATCTTCTTTACTGAACCATGGAGATCTGAAGCCAGGAAGTTCCAAAAGGTAGTTAAAGTTTGTATAGATGTTGGATTATATGCAGGTAGTAGTATCTATAGCTCTAGTACTTAAATTTGATGTAATGTAAATAATTAGAAGCTATCGTCAAGGGGGAGTCTGTTGGTACACCCTGTGTGACGATAGCAGTCTAATCGATCTGCATTATGGTTTAAGTAATATTCTGAGTATTAACAAGTGTTTTGATATATATGTTTATATGTGTTTGTCTGTTATTGATTGTGTGTTTGAACTTGATATAACATATTACAAGAAGTTCAAACATAAAGGTCAAAGATTAACTCAAGCATAAGTAAAACATAAGTTTCATCACTTAAGAGTTTAAGTGTTTAGGCTAAATTCGAATTGCTTAAGGGTACACATTCGAATCTGTGATAGATTCGAATGAGACCTTAGATTCGAATGGGCTAGATTCGAGGATGTCAATATGGACAGACTCGAATGGGCCTTGGGCCAGATTCGAGGTTGGCCCACAACAGACTCGAATCAGGGTCTATAATTAGGGATAGACTCGAGTCATTAGCAGACTTTTTGCAGAATTCGTGAGGGATTAAGCAAAGGGCGATCTCGAGTTTATCAGCTAGGTGAGTGCCGTTTCGGAGAGAATTAGTACGTAGGATCGTTCGTGTGTCATTCGTTCAGCGTCTAATAGTCTCCGTGTTCCGTTGGTTGAGAGTTGTCCGTCTAACCGTCAACGAGGATTCCGCACTCGTTCACGGATCCGCGTCTCGATAGATCTTGCAGTTGTAGACCTTACAAGTGGTATCAGAGCCAGCGGAGTGTTCTTGGTGTTCTTCGTGTTCATCAGATACATTCTAGGTTTCTTGACGCTAGTATTTTGTCCATTTGACTCCAATGAAGTCTGCATATTAGGTTCGGGTCCTGAACTGGTGTGTTCAGAAGCCATTACCACTCCTTCGTCGAATTTAACATTTACGCTCTCGTTGACTGTCTTGGTTCTCTTATTGTACACTCGGAAGGCAACTAAATCCTTTGAATACCCGATGAATATTCCTTCATCTGCCTTTTGATTAAACTTTCCAAGGTTGTCTTTATCGTTTAGAATAAAACATATGCAACCAAAGACATGAAAAAATTTAATATTAGGTATTCGTTTATTAATCAGTTCATAAGGAGTCTTTCCGAATCTTTTATTTATTATTGAACGGTTTTGTGTGAAACAAGCTGTTGCAACTGCTTCTGCCCACAAGAACAACGGTAAATTGGAGTAGGCCAACATCGTCCTAGCTGATTCCACTAGTGTCCGATTTCTTCTTTCAACGACACCGTTTTGTTGTGGAGTTCGAGCAGCTGAGTACTGATGTGTAATTCCTACTGAATTCAAGAACGAGTCAAGTGATTTGTTCTTGAACTCCGTTCCGTTGTCTGAGCGGATTGTCTGAATTGTGGGTTGCAACTTTACTTGTATTTTCCAGATGAAGTCTATGATGGTTTCGGTTGCATCTGATTTGGATCTCAGGAAAAACACCCATGTGTATCGTGAATAGTCATCAACTATCACCAATACATATCGTTTCTTATTTATGCTTTGTACTCTCATTGGTCCACACAAATCCATATGTAATAACTCCAGTGCTCTCGTGGATGAGTGTTCTGATTTGGATTTGTGTGTGGCTCTTGTCATCTTTCCTTTTTCACATGCCGCACATAATTGCTCTTTTTGGAATTTGAGCGCCGGCAACCCTTTAACTAACCCTCCTTTTGCTAGGTTGGTCAGCTCGTTGAAGTTCAGATGTGAAAGGAGACGATGCCACAGCCATGCTGTTTTAGATGTAGCTTTTGACAATAAGCAAACATCTTTCTTCAGATTGATTGAGGCTAAATCAATGGAGTACAAATTTGTTTTCCTGTTTCCTGCTAGAATTTCTTTTCCTTCTGCGGATCTGATGCTGCACCGATTGGCTTTGAAGTTGACTTCTAACCCCTTATCACACAATTGTCCAATACTAAATAGATTGTGTCCAAAACCATCAACATAAAAGACCTTTTGGATGGTGATTTTGTCATACTTCAGACTTCCGTATCCTTTGATCGGACAAAACTGATCGTTTCCAAATCTAACCGTCCCACAGAACTTTTCTACAAAGTCCGTGAGTGTGTCTCGTTGTCCGGTCATATGTTTGGAGCATCCGGAGTCAAGGTACCAGACATGGTTTACCTATAAAACGTAATAGCACATGAGGTACCCACTTGTAGTTGGGTACTTTTGTTTTAGGTAAATCATGCATAGTATCATTTGTTTTTCTAACTGATATGGCTTTTAGCTTATCATTTGAAGTTATTTTAGGTACCCATTTTGAACTGTTCTTTTGGGTATCCACTTTTGTACAATTCGCGGTGGAATTGTTTTTGAAATAATTTTCTTTGGAACCCTTTTCTGTTCATAAAATGGGTCCTTTTTCTTTGGTTGCCATACGAGCTTATTATATTTCACAGTTTCAGGCTTACAAACATAAGAATTCAAAGCAATTAATTTCGTTCTTGAAAACTTAATACAAGAATTATTAACAAGTTTATCATTATTACAGACAGAATGTTCAATTTTGCTATTTCTATCTGTAACAATTTTTTCTTTCACGCGCCATTCTTGTTTTATAATCTTGTTTTTCTCTTCTCTTTTCTTCTTTCGCCAAACTTGTTTTCTCGACCCGTTCACAACGATATCTGACATAAAAGAAGTTTGAGAATTAGAAGATTTAGATGCTCGTTTTTTCTGTGACTTTTTCATACCTGTTGAAGATTTAAATATCTTGTTTGATCTGTTTGCCCTCTTTTAATAAATTCATCCTCCATCTTTTTTATTTTCTCATAAAGTTTAGTTCTTTCTTCAAATATGGCATGATATTTTACAGAAAAGTTTGAGGCTTCAAAATCAGCTAATCGCAGACTTTCTTGTAAATCAGATATTTTGTGGTTCAGATTGAGTATATTGCTTTGAAGTTCTTTTTCCTTATCTTGTAAGTCTGAGACAGCTCGTAAAGCTAAGGCTTTATATTTGGAAAAATCTAGAACTAAATTGTGTTCATTTCGAAGTTTGTTTTCCAAAGAATGAACCTTTTTCTTTTCTGTCTTTAAGGATTTTTCAAACTTTTTAAGCATAAAGGCCATATTAGTTAGTTTTTCTTCTAAGATGCATGATTCATCATTATCAGAGTCTGAATTAGAATTTACCTCCGGTCCTTCTGAATCATCTGAGTTTTCAGACTCTGAATCTTCCTCATTTTCAGCTTCATTTTGGCCAGTTGCCATTAATGCAACTTCTTTTATTGCTTCGTCTTCATCAGAATCAGATTCTCTTCTCTCTGCATCCTCTTCATCAGTCAGTCCAACCCACACCTCATCTTCAGCTATCATAGCTGATTCACTCAGTTCAGATTCATTGAAAATTTCTGACTTTAGACAAATATGGGCATCTTCATCCAAGATATCATCGTCTTCTGATAACTGTAACCAATGATCGTTCTCCGCCATAAGAGCTTTGCCTGACTCTTTCTCTTTGGCTAAGAGTGCCTTTCTTGTATAGTAGTCTGAATTTTTGACTACTGGAGATCTGCATTCCCGGGCATAGTGACCTGGTTTTCCACAGTTATAGCATTTCTGCTCCGACTCCTTCTTGGCTGATTTATCTGACTTCTCATATTTGTCAGACTTTCGTGCACTACTTTCTCCTGCTTTCTCATATTTATCCTTTTTCTCAACTTTCCTTGAACCTGTTTTGTAGCGCATTTTGTTGTTGGTTGGCTTCCTGTAAAATTTCTTCTGAAATGCCTTCGTAAGCAGTGTCATCTGCTTTTTCATCTCTTCTATCTCTGGATCTGCAGATGAATCTGATGATTCTGATTCAGAAGATGTGCTACTGATTACTGCTCTTTTTTCCTTTTTCAGCTTGTATTTATACTTTTTCTCCGCCAGTAGAGCTAGTGGATCAGCAGTTTCTTTTTCCGCTTTCTTCTTTCCAGATATTTTCCTCAATACAACTTCTTGGTAGTTGTTGAGGTTTTTAAATAGCATATGAAAATCCATCTCCTCAATATCTTTCGTTTGTTGGATGATCATAGCATATTTTTCCCATTCTGGATTTAGCACATTTAAAAATTTGACATTGATGTCCAAGTTGGACTTTGTCACTCCGTTTCTTTTTACTTCACTTACCAGATTCACAAATCTGAGGTAAGTGTTTTCCAAAAGTTCACCTTCACGAGCTCTGAAGTTCTCAAATGTCATTAGGCTATTCCTAGCCCTATTTGTAGCAGCTCTGTCTGATCCCCTCATGATTTTGCATACTTCGTCCCAGATGGACTTAGCAGTCTTTGTATTTGTCAGACAAGTGTATATATCATTGGGGATTGATATCAACAATAGTTTTCTGGCAGTCTTGTCCCCTAACTTTCTCTTTTTCTGTGCCTCTGTCAGATTTGTGATCTCAACAGTCCTCGGTGGTATTGGGGGATTGCCAGTTGGTACTCCTGGGATCGTTTCCATAAAAAGTGCTGGTCCTTCAGTTAAAGACTTCAGCATTTCTTCAGACAAATCATGGAAACCGATAAATTCAAGAAACCGCTCCCGCCATTGAACATATTCACCCCTGTATAAGATTGGGGGTTTGGTTTCTGATCCCATAGCCAATGCGTCTTTAGACATGTTGATTGATCTTTGGGAAACTTGACCAAGATCTGATGAACTCCGAATGAGATTGAAAAATTTGATCACACCTTGAAACACAGATTAGTACTGAAATCTACAACACAATGACTTGTTAGTAGCAATAAGCAACTTAACTCAGACAGTGAATTGTGTTTTGATTACTGTGTGTGTCAAACTTGAATGATTCTTGTGTTATGAGTGAAACTTGAATGAATATAGTGTAAAACTCGATTGAGTTTAAGGTAAAACTCGATTGAGTCTTTCAGTGAAACTCGATTGATTCTTTGATCAAACTCGAATGAGTGTTTGACCAAACTCGAATGTGTTTTTGATCAAACTCGAATGTGTTATTGATCAAACTTGGTATATGACAAAACTCGAATGAGTATATGACAAAACTCGAATGAGTCTTGCACAACTCGAATGAGTCTTATAAGAAACTCGAATGAGTCTTATAAGAAACTCGAATGAGTCTTATATAAACTCGAATGAGTCTTATATAAACTCGAATGAGTCTTATATAAAACTCGAATGGTGTTGTTCTGAAATTCGAGTTTGTTAACAAAATGTTGTCAACTCGAATATCACAAGTTGTCAACTCGAATATTAGTTATACACAACTCGAATACCTAAGATAAGCAACTCGATTAACTAATGTACTCAACTCGATTAACTAAGGTACTCAACTCGAATTACTAAGGTACTCAACTCGAATTACACACAGGATGTGTATATTTCGAGTTTCTTAGTATTTTCAGGTTTTACAAGTCTGAAATTCAGATTAAAACCAAATTTTACCCAATTTCACTCAAATTGTAATCGAAGGTAAGGTTTTTGAATACAAACTCTTTTTGTTAAACACTTTTGTGCAAAAATGGATCTAAGTCTGAGTTTTTCAATAGAACAGTAACCGTTTTTGAACTTTTCAAAATTTCAGAAAATTCCTTAGATCTTTTTCTGTGTTTTGAAAATCAAATCAAGTTTATATTCAAACGATTCGTCTTTGAATCCTTAACCTTCGATCCAATTATCACTTACAATGATCAACAGAATCAAAACCCCTAGTGATTTTAGGGTTTTTTTTTTTTTTCGAAAAAATTCTCAAGAACACGTAAAAATTTCAATCTCAATCAGAATGATTCACCCCTAAGGCTCTGATACCAATTGTGAAAAGTAGTTTCTACCAATTCAATCAACACAATGCAATTAATAAGAACAATAGATGCAATCAAAACTAACCGAATGATTTGATTGAAGATCTTGATGATTACAAAATGATGAACTCAATATGCTTCTTCGTACAGAGCTGCTCTTCTAAAATTAATGCGTACAAAAAGAAGTTTCTGACAGATCTCTCTATTTTGGAAAGTCAAAAAGGCTATTTATACCTATTTACAAACTATTAAGAAAATACATAAACAGTCCCTAGACTTTGATTTTCATCAATTAAAAACATATTCTAACAGTATGTATATGTATATGTGTATATATATATATATATATATATATATATATATATATATATATATATATATATATATATATAATTGTTTGACGATATAATTTGATATGCTATTGGACAATATAGAATTTATATAGTTCCTCACAAATGCATATGTTTAATAATCATATAAAATTTAATTAAAAATCAATTAGCCTGATACATCGCACAGACTGTCATGACTAGAATATATAAAAGTTGAGTCCTATGCAATAAATAAGAGCATTAATTACTTCTTTTTCTTTAAAGTTTTTTAATAGATAATATTATTTAGAGTATGTTTGCAAACACTCTCTTGGTTAATCTTTAATGGATTACTAATTAATTTATGAAACTTTATTTTTCCTTTAATAAATAATAACAATAATTTTCTTTTATAAAAAAGGTGAGTGCTAGTTTTAACAAATGTTGGCAATCAATTCTTTTGTATAAGTTTTTAAATCTCTAGAATTATTGTTAAAATTAAATCATTTTATAAAAAACAATATTATATTTATTTTATTTTATTTTGGTAATTAAAATTTTTAGATTATTTTTACATAAAATGATTATTCGTTTATAAGTTGAATCCATGTGATAAATTTTATACTATTAAGTTATTTTATAAATAATCGTAATCATAAATTTTTTTCCCTATGTTTTAGTTTATGAATTTATCCAATATTCTTAATTTTGGTGATATTGAATTTTAATACCAACTATCTGGATCCAACTTACGATACCAAAATAAAAGGCATATGTATATGTTAATAAAATAGTTAATAAATACTAAAAAATTTAATTACAGATAATCTAAATAATTAAGTAGTGTTAATTTAATAGATATATACCGTTTATTTCATGAAAATAAACAATTCTTTTAACAAAAAAAATATGTATATTTTAACAAATATTACATAATTTCTTTTTTTACATTTAAAATTCTATTTGAGTCCCGTGAATAAATAGTTGTGTTAATTTTATAAATTTCATTTTAACTTTTTTTTCTTTTATATTTAAAAATTGTCTCTTCTAAATTTTTGTTTTTTATTGTTTAATTTCACTACCGTTTCATGACCATTGGTTATCTATAACTAATTGTTATTTAATCCATAGGTTACAAAAAAAATAAATGATTATCAAAGGTTATAAATAGTAGGGGTTGCAAATAATCCATTTGTCAACTTAAAACATTCTCATTTCTTCTCCTAGATTTTCACTGGTTAGTTTTTATTTATTTATTCTTTTTTTGCTTTCAAATATCAAGTTCGTTCTTCATCTCTAACACAAATATGTTTATTCTATATTGTGAAATTGATTAATACAATTTTTTAGTTTTGTGATATTTTATATTTGATAGTGATAATAGATGGATATTATTGAAGTTACCATCCATGTAAAGATGTTCTTGACAAATTGATTTTCTAGAAAAAAAATTATGTGTTCTTCAATCCAAACATTGATAATTCTTTTTATATTTGATGATATATTTATTTAAATTATTTTGACTTATATATTTTTATTAATAAATTAGTTATGTTGACGTAGATGATTGATGTTCTCTATATTGGCATGTCAAATAGTGTAAAGGTTCATCGTTAAAATTCATAAATGTCAACGTTATATCCACTACCTTATAGGTTATTGTCATCCATCATTTCAACTATATAGTTTTAAATAATAATAATTTTAAAAAAAATGTATTAACAACTAAATTTTTGTTTCTCTATACTTGAATTCTTTTATGAATATTTTCTTGATAAATTTTTCAACAATAAAAATTTTACAAATTTATTCTAATGATTTTTTATTGCAATTACATCTTTGAAGAATTTTCAATAAATATTGATCGAGAAATGTCATTAAACACCATACGGTTTGTTAGGCACAAAAAGGCCTCAGTCAAACCTGTTCTACATCTGAGGGGGAGATTTATAATCAAACCTGTTGATGCATTTGAAGGTTGAATTTAAGGCCTGTTATATGTCTTATTGAAACCTGAAAATGATTTGCAATATCAGTCTAAAGCTGTTCTATATGTTGCATGTGTTGCAACTAAGACAGTTTGTCCAAGCTGCTCTGTCTGCTGAACAGGCTGGACATAAACTGTCTACGCTGCTCTACACTGTTGAGCAGCTTGGGCAATTTTAAAGTGTTCTGTTCTTTGTGAACAGAACCTGTTCTTTGTGAACAGGCTAAACACTTTATGGAATATGTTTCCAAGTCATCATGTATTGTTTTTTATTACAAGATCAGTTTACAAAGTCGAAGACAAAGTGGAAAACAGACTGCTCAGCCTGCCAAGCTGTTCTGTAACATGAAGACAAAAGGTTATTTGAAAAAGGGTGACATAGCTTATATCTTTACAAGGAAGAAAGACGCAAAGTTGACATTCCTAAAATGAGTTAAAGGCAATGCACAGTAGCAAAGTAAAAAGACAAAAGTTCTGCAAGTGAAGAAAAGTCTGCTTTTCAGAAAGTCAGAAAAGGTTTGTTGTCTTTTCAACAAGATTCTCCCTTTTTTCATTCCTCCAATGAAATGTTTCTCTTAGATCCTCTGAGTGGGTATAAAAGGAAGCTTCAAAGGACAGAAAGAAGTGTGAAGAAAGCTAAGTGCTGAAACCAAGAGTGAACGTGCAAGTGTGATTTTCATGCATGCAAGCCTTCTGTGTAAATCAGTATCTGTGTGTCTAAGCTGTTTTACATAAGCTGTTCCCTTAAGTCTTGTAAACACAGTGAGTGCTTCTTAGTGAGTGTATTCATTGTATACTAGTTTGAGTTTGTCTTAGACTAGTGAACATACTGTTGTATCTGTCATCTCAGCTTGAACTATTCCGCATTCAAGCTTGTTTGTAACATTGAGAAAATAGTGTGTAGTTTGTAAATAGCTGTATTCACCCCCCCTCTACAGCTTAAAGCTATATACTTTGGGAACCTCTCGGGACCTACACGGTTTAATAAAAATTATAATGTATTTTAATTTAACTGTCGTTACACATTATGATATTATGCATACTACTATTACAAAAATTTAATGAGAATATTTGTAACTATGTTTATACATTTATAAGTCTTTTATATTCACTAAATATTAACCATGCACTATATATTTCAATTGAGGTTTTTATGTTTATTAAGTTAATAATTTAATATTTATTTTAATTGATATATTTCATTTAGTGTAATATTACGTTTTGTTATTTGGTTGTGATTTCATTATGGTAAAAAGGAACAATATGAAGTATCTAGCATTGTTTTTTATATTGTAATTCGACAAAAAAACATCTAATTAATTTATTGCTCAAAATATGAAATTTTTAAATCTTTAAATACATTGTGTTTCTAAGAACCTAACTATAAAAATTTTAGATTAAATTACCAATTTGGTTCTTATATTTTTCTAAAATTTCTCATTTGTCTTTAATTAGTTCATCCCTCATTTATTTAACATGACTAATTATTACTAAATACAAAATTAGTTCAAATTAAGGTCATGATAAATGATGGTAAGAATATTTTGTTCACTTATAAATAATATAACTTTGAGATTAATTGATTTATTTTTATATAACTTAAATCACTTCAGAAATAATAATAATAATAATAATAATAATAATATAATAATAATAATAATAATAATAAACAATTAATTGATTTGAGCATTTGAAAAATATTTTAATTTTTTCAGTTTACTATTAATATCATTAATATAGTCAATAAAGTTTTTAGGCAATTTTATTTATTATCTAAATTGGTTAAATGTTTTGGAATTATTCATTTTGATAATTTAAATGTTCAAATTTAAAGTATAGTTGTTGTACTTGATTTGATTTTAATTTTTTTAATAAATAATAGTAATAATCATTTAGTTAATTTTTGTTAAATATCTAAAATAAAGAGTTTATCTAATAAATAACAACAATGATCACTTATACTAAATTATAAACTTTTTTATAAATAGTAGTTATAATGATTTATCTAATTTATATTACTTTTTTAAAAATAGTACATATAATGATTTACGTAACTTTTAATTATTTATCTGAAAAAAGCATCATAACAAAACAAATTAGGATTATAAAAATACAATTGAGTTGATTTCTTTTAAATGCAATTTCAAGTTTTCTTTCATAAATGAGTGTTGTAATAAGTTGTTTACTTCTATTTAAATATAACAAATATATAATTTACACTTATTTTAATCTCTAAGAGTATTAATTAATTGATTTTATTTTAATATTTTAATAAATAATAGTAGTTATCATTTAGTTCTTACGTGATCTAATTTAATTTTTTTTTTAGTAAATAATAGAATAAATTTATTCATTAGTTTTTGTTTAATATCTAAATGTAACGAGTCAATCTAATAAATGATGGTAATGCTATTTATATTTTTATATTTAAAATTTTATTAAATAAAACAATTTAATATATTATTTTTAACTTGAGTATTTGCATATTAAGCAACCAAATGACATATAACTTGATTTTCATTTTAAATTTTTTATACTATAACAAAAAACCATTATTTTTTGAGGTTTTCAGAGCATATCACATATTGTCCATTCTTCTCATTTTTAAGAAGACGCATTTAATTTAATATTAGGCTTTAACTTTACATATCGTATAATAATTTACGGTATTGTGCTTTTCTAATTGTTTTAAATAAATAATATTTGAGTTATGGTTGTTTTTATTCCAATTGTCGGAAGACAAAAATATTTTTTATACATTTTTTTAGTAACAAAGTTTTTTTCTTGAACAACAAACTATCGTACTACTACTCATAAGCTACTCCTTTACCTTAAGACTTACTTTCTCTACCTAAAAAAATATGCCTAAGTACTATATATATGTTGTACAATCTAAAGTTTATATAGTGATCCAAACAATATAAGTTTTTAATAATTACATAATATTTGAAACCAAAAATAAAATAACAACCTGGTGCATCGCACATGTCATTTTGACTAGTATCTATAAAAGTCGAGTTTCCCAAACAATAAATGTGATGACAAGTATCGTGTAATAAATAAAAAAATTAATGAGTTAATTTAATTTAAGTTTTTAACAACTAATATCTATATATATATATAGAATCAGGTTCATCAGCGTACCTATGAGATTCCAGCGTACCCAGCGTACCCTAATGTGAATGATCATTCACATATATTTTTTTTGAATAAACATGTATAAGACAACATTATAAGACTTTTTTTCAAAAGGAGCAACATCATAAATCTTGTGAATGATAAAAAAAGATCATGTGAATGGTCATTCACACCATTCACATTGTGTGAAATGACCATTCACATAAATATGCATTGAGCATTCACATAAATTTTAAGGACACAGAAAGTGTGAATGTGTGTGAAATTCATATATCATGTGTATAACATTAATTTAAACATGGTTATGTGAAAAAAAATTTAAAAAAAGTTTTTTAAGGTTGGTACCTTCGGGTGCACTTGATTTCGAGAGGTACTTTTTTGAACCTGAGTCTATATATATATATATATATATATATATATATATATATATATATATATATATATATATATATATATATATATATATATATATATATATATATATATAAAAGTTGAGTCCTAGATAATAAACGAAAGTACTAATTACTTTGTTTTCCTTTAAAAAATTTAATTAATGTATAAAAATAAATCTATCTATCTATATATCTATAAAAGTTGAGTCCATGATAAATCGACCATCCAAATTCTTGCTTTAATGTCAAATTAAAACCATCCACATTTTATGTTTTAATAATTAAAGCTCATGTTGTAATTATGCATATCATAAAAATTCTTTTAATGCGAAGATGAAATTAGTTAGATTAAACTAAATACTAAAATTGTAAATTAAACAATTGTTTAATGTTAAATATTGTTTTAATATTAAATAATTATATTTACGTTAGACCTTTCGCTTCTTATAAATTAAAGCTTTGATGTTAAATAACATTGGTTTAATGTTGCATTAATATTAATTAAGTTCACTTATTAGTAGAGACAATCCATTTCTCCTAACATTATTATTTCTTATGTTACTTTTTATTTATCATAAATATGGATTAATGTCAATCATTCATATATAAATAAGAAAGTGATGTTTGTTCATTCCTCCATCATCCATATCACAAATAATCTACCAACATTTGTCGGAGGAAAATTCCGTTGACGATGCTAAGAAGTTTGGTTCAAGACGATCATTGGAGCCTAAGGTGGCAGCAACGGTTTCACAACAAGAGTTTCAGAGTGAAAGGCACGTCAGATCAGAAAACTCATCTCCGTCGTCTGATCTTATGTTGTCGCAGTCGTCATGGTAGAAAACTTCTCGCTTGAAAAGTAGTTATCGTGTGAAATCGATTGGGGTTCCATCTAAGCAGAAACTCATATAATGATAATTGTAATAGTAGTAGTTGTGGTATATGATATTTATATTTTTGTAGGATATGTGATGGTTTATTTTATTATTTGCATAAAGAAGTCTATAGCTACTATAATGGAATTTGAAATTTTTGGTAATTACAAAGTTCTATAGGGGGTAGTTTGGTAATTTTTACATTCAATTTTAATTTTACTTTATACTTTAGGAGAGTTTATGAAAGTCTAATGCCATTTATACTAATCATGTAACTTATTATTGTATTTATTGAATTTTAATCATTTTAATTAATTTGGTTTAAATATTTACAAACCATGTTTTATATTATTGACTCATTTTATAAATAATAATAATAAGTAATTAATTAATTTGAGCTATCCGAATAATCTCTTAAAGCTACACATTATTTTTTTTGTTTTAATTTGTAAATTAAATTGATTTTTTTAACTATTTGAGTGGTTATATTAAATGTTTACAAATTAAAATCTAACATGACAACCAAATTTTTTGACGCAGTTCATTTTGATATTAAATGTCTGAGGATAACCTATTATCTATTAAATAATTCAGAACGATTTATTTAGGAAACTAAAAGTTTAGAATGATAGATTTTTTTAATAAATCTGTTTTGAGTATAGTTTTTCTATTATCAAATTTCAATCAAACATTGATATCATTTATTATGATAAATATGTTCTTTAAAATATTTTAATAACATTATTAAATGAAAAATATCAATTTTGTCCAAATTATACTCTTAATACATATACATTCTATCATAATCTTATTACCATATATTTTGAGTGGGCATATATAATTACATTCGCTCAAGTATTTAAAAATGGCCATAGTCTAAAATAAATACATTAAATAAAACGAGTTATGTAGGTCCCGAGAGGTTCCCAAAGTATATAGCTTTAAGCTGTAGAGGGGGGGTGAATACAGCTATTTAAAAACTACACACTATTTTCTCAATGTTTGTATGTATTATCAACAAATTGTTAATTACAAACAAGCTTGAATGCGGAAAGGTTCAAGCTGAGATGACAGATACAACAGTATATTCACTAGTCTAAGACAGACTCAAACTAGATTACAATGAATACACTTACTAATAAGCACTCATTGTGTTTACAAGACTTAGAGGGACAGTTTATGTAGAACAGCTTAGACACAAAGAAACTGTATTACACAAGCAGGTTTGCATGCATGAAAAACACACTTGCACGTTCACTCTTGGCTTCAGCACTTAGCTTTTTGGCTTATCTCTTTCTGACGTTAGAAGCTTCCTTTTATACTCAATCAGAGGATCTAATAGAAACTTCTTCATTGGACGGAATGAAAAAGGAAAAGTCTTGTTTGAAAAGACAACATAACTTTTCTGCACTTTTCTGAAAAGCAGAATTGTCTTTACATGTGCAGAACTTTTGTCTTTTCACTTTGTCTACTGTTGCATTGCCTTTAACCAAATAAGGAATGTCAACTTTGCGTCTTTCTTCCTTGTAAAGGCCTATTTTGATATAAGAAAAAGGTCTGTCACCCTTTTTCAAATAACCTTTTGTCTTTATGTTACAGAACAGTGTGGGCAGGCTGAGCAGTTCTGTTTTCCACTTTGTCTTCGACTTTGTAAACTGATCTTGTAGCCAAAGACAATACATGATGACTTGGAAACATATTCCATAAAGTGTTTAGCCTGTTCACAAAGAACAGGTTCTGTTTACAAAGAACAGAACACTTGAAAAATGCCCAAGCTGCTCAACAGTGTAGAGCACCGTAGACAGTTTATGTCCAGTCTGTCTAGCAGACAGAACAGCTTGGACAACTGTCTTTGTTGCAACACATGCAACACATAGAACAGCTTTGGACTGATATTGCAAATCATTTTCAGGTTTCAATAAGGCATATAACAGGCCTTAAATTTAACCTTCAAATGCATCAACAGGTTTGATTAGAAATCTCCCCCTCAGATGTAGAACAGGTTTGACTGAGGCCTTTTTGTGCCTAACAATCTCCCCCTATTTGCAATAACCAGTCTAAGCCGGTCTTGTCAAAAATCACTATATATTCTTACAATATACTTGTTGAAATAGAATTACAACATCAACATAAAGTAAAAGATCAGTTTATATATACACTGATTTTTGATTGTATTAGAACAACACATGTTCTTACAAAAGTACAACTAATGTACTGATGTATATTACAACTAATGTAAAAGAAAATTACAACATATGTAAAATAGAGTACAACTTATGTACATTGGACTTTTTTTGTTGGGAACAGATAATGGTAAGCCTGTCCAACTGATGGACAGCTTCCATTCTTCACCTACCCAGATGGTAGATGGACTTCATCACAATGGAGGGGGACCTTGAAACATCTTTTCCAGCTCTTCCCTTGTTTCCTCAAGCTCTTCAACTTCACTTCTTATTATCATGAACTTGGGATCTTCAAGTTCACCTCTTTCAAAGAAGCCTCTGAGCTGATCCCAGATGGCTGCTCTCCACTTACCAGACTGCCTGAATGAAACTGCAAGTCTGAAGGCCACAAGTTGTCTTAGATCAACTTTGTATAGATCTGAAGCTCTTTGAAAGCATTTCTTCTGAGTTAAGGGATCTACAAAAAATGCCCCCAGCTCAGGCTCTTCAATGATCTTGCCATCTTCAAACTCTATTCCACTAGGCAGGCTGTGATCTACTCCTTTCATTTCAATGGCATAATCGCCTTGTTCAATAAGTGTAAGGAGTAGTTCCATTTCAGTGTCCTTCCTTGTTCTCCTGGCCTTTATTTTTGGATGTGTCACCAAGACACCTTCACTTGCTTCTTTGGAAATCAGGCCAAGGTTCTTTACTCTCTCCATCAGTTTCTTGACATATGCCCTGATTGTCTTAGCCGTTTCTGACTTTGACTCACTCAGGGCAACTGCCAATTCAATCCATTCTCTGTACCCCATCTGTGCTACGTCAGAGTAGTCATATGTTTCCAATTCAGGGCCTGTGCACCCATCCTTGTTATTTTCAACTTCCACTGACTGCCTTTTCTTGATATAGGGACAGCTTTGACAATTGCTTCCTTGGCAAGCCTTCTTTCAACAACATCTTGAAATTTTTTCTTTGCCAGGTTGTCAAAATGGTATTGAACACTTGCATGAGGCACTGTAGGCTTGGTCACTGAGACCAGAGTACCTTTTTCTTTCTCTGTTTCCTTCTCCCCTGCTGATCCCTTAGCAGCTTCCAATATTTTCTTTTGCACTTCCAGAGTAGTCATTTTAATTTTCTTTGCTTCTTGAAGTGCAAATGCTTTGGCAGCTTTGGCAGATTCTTCTTCTTTTCTAAGCACTTCCAGGGCTTGAAGCTGTTCTTCTCTAAACTCAAAGTACTTGTGCATAGGAAGACCCATTTCTTTAGCCCTGGCTTTGTGAAATTGATTTTCTGCCTGTTTCTGCTGTATGGGATCAGCTTCTGCTATTGTTTTTCCTTTAGCTGCTGTAGTGGTAGCAGCTTCAGGACTTTCTTCTTCTTCTTCTTCTTCCTCTAGGATCAGATGCCTTCTTCTGCTGCTTGGCCTGCCCTCAGGAATGGATTCCTCCCCCTTAGACTGAGCAGGGATTGGAGATTCAACCTGAGTAGACTGAGCAGCATGAGAAGCACCCTCTACTGTACCTATTGCAGAAATTCCTGCTGGATGACCAGTTTGTGCTGCAGGCACTGGTTTCTCCTTAGGAGAGGAAGTTTTCTCCCCCTTAGACTTGGTCTTAGAGGCAGACGACTTCTCCCCCTTTGAAGGAGATGTACCAGCACCTTCAACACCTGGTCTGCCCGAAGACACAAAGTCATCAGGCTTGCCAGCAGTTTTGGCAGCAGGCCTGGGACCAACAAGGTTAGTCACTAAGAAAGCCAAATTGTCCTTAACCTCTGCAACCTGGGAAAGACAGGTGTGAAGAGAAGAGGATTGAGTGGCAGCTAGGGAGGTCAGCTTAACAATGTTTTCCCTATCAGACGCTGTGAACATCAAACTTTGAAGCTGTGCAAGATGTAATTCAAGAGAATCTTGCACATCACCAAGATTGGAAGACACAATATTAGATAGGGAGCCAATTAATGTGGTCAAGCTGGCCAAAGTGGCAGGAAGGGTAGAATTGCAAGAGGTGAGGAGAGATGACAGCTGTTAGGAAATGGCTGTCATTGAGGACACAGAGTCCTGTTGTAGTGAAAGAATGGAGGAGAGGGAGTTGGACACTGTTTGCAGCTGTGCAGTGAGTGCTATCAGCTGTGGAGAATTATCTGTTTGTGGAGTAGCAGGGAAGGAGTTTTTGAACGAATCAAAGAACCCCTTACGCTGTTCAGACACAGAGTCTGAAATGAGAGAGGGTAGAGAGGTCATGGTAGTTTCCAAAGAACCAACTTTGTTGGTCAGCAAGGAAAGCTGATCCTTTAAAGGCAGGTCTTTGGGAGATGGAGGTGTATGGGTTGACTGTTTAGATTGGGTAGATGGAGAAGAGGATGATGAGGCTGGTGTTTGAGGATGTGATGGAGAGGGAAGAGGAACAATAGAGAGAAGTTCCATAGCCTGGGCAAAAGTAATGTGGCCCAGCTTGGAGGGGTCAAAGGGTCCCTCAGCAGTGGCTGTAGCTGCATCATCAGGAGAAGGGGTTGATGTTGGGGGCCTTTCAGATGCTGCTTGTGTTGCAACACCTTCATTAAGGCCAGTGGTTGTTCCCTCTGCAGTGCCTTGGTGTAAAAGCACCTCATCATGGGGATACGGGATATGCATTTCAACATCAGCAGTGGTGAAACCTGCTGATGGAGTTTGCATGGAAGGAGCAGCCTCACCAGAGGGATGGTGTGATCCCTGAGGTTCATCTGCTTGGGTTGTGGGTCCCTCAGCAGCTGTTTGGTGTAGAACAGCTGTATCATGGGGAGCAGAAGTTTGAGGCTGAGCTGCTGATTGGTCTATACCAGCGGCGTGGGCACCTCGTGCAGACTCAGGGTGTGAGGAGATTTTAGTGAGGGACAGTGTGGACGCAGTATGGAGTGGAGAGGACTCCTGTCTTTCAATATCCTCAGCCTGTTGGGAGGCTGGGATAGTTGATGTGAGTATCTCCGTTTGTACAACTGGTTCCTGTTGGGAGGAACCAGAGGGTCTAGGCTGACGCTGGGTAGACTCAGATTGGAGTGAAGCATGCTCCAATGGGACTGATCCTTCTCCCAAAATAGGAGAGGCAGCAGGGGTTGCTTCTTTTACAACTGAACCCTGTTGAGAGGGATCAGAGGAGGGGGTTGTTTTAGTTGTTTTCTTTTTGGATTTTCTGTGATAGAGGATGGATGAAGTGGGTGATTGGGGAGAGGAGATGAGAGGTTCAAACTGGACAGGTTTTGAGACTGGGTCAGAAACAGGGGGGTTGGCCTGTTCCATAGTCTCAGATGCCACAGAGGCTTGAGGTTCAACAAATGAACCAGGGTGAAGAGTCTTCTCCCCCTCAGCCACAGAGGCTAAAGGTACAGACTCAGGCTGAGCTGATTTGGCCTTCTTTTTCACAGGCCTAGCTTCAGCAGTTGCGAGGGTCCTCTTAACAAGTTTGGACCTGGCTTTGGATTTTCTTGCGGGAGCAGCAGCTTCCACCCTCACAGCAGAGGGTCCTTCCACCAAACCTAACAACCTCTTCATTGGTGTGGATAGAGGAGGCTCATTTTGAAGTACAGGAGTATGGAAAATTCTATTCCCTATGACAGGGAATGCAGCAGACTTAAGTAAAGGCTGAGAATTGTATAGATGCTCACCACAAATATGTCTGAAAATGAGGCTCAGAAACCTGGGATAACGGACAGCAGCTGGTCTTGGCTCTTGCTGCACCAGGTTCCTCAAGTTCATAAAGATCCACTTAGCCATATCAATGGTAGTCCCATCCACTAGCTGTAGGACTATTGGAACTTCATCTCTGCTCAGTTGATCAAATGAACCAACTTTGCTGCTGAAGCTCATCATCACCGAAGCAAACAGAAAGCTGTAGGTAGGAGACAAATCCTTCATGTACAATGTTGCTCCAATTTTGGGTTCTGCTACACCACAGAAGCGTAGCAGATTTCCCATTTGCTCGTTTTCAGGCTGGGGCATATCATATGACTCAGCAACAGGCAGATGAAGAATCTCCCTCAGAAGATCAGCAGTTATCTCAATGGTTTGAGTCCCATTGAGAATAGTCCCTTTGATGACTTTGGTGTTGGGGTTGTAAGAACAGGTGTACCAGAACTCATACACCATCTCCTGGTACAGGACACCAGGAGTTGCAGTCATAGCATAGTTCAACGGATGAACTTGCAGAAACTCCACCATTTGATCGTAACCTTTACCCACATAGTTTTTGGGTATAGTAAGGTTTGCAACATAGTTTGTGGGTTTGATGGTCAGCATTGTGGTGACTGATGGGTGTTTGATAACATAATCACCAACGAACACTGGAAGAAGGGGATTAGGTCTGTGAGCCATTTGGGAAGTTTTGAGATTTGGAGAAGCAAAAGACACTTAGTCGATTTTTAGGGTTCTTAAAGATTTCTGGAAATGATGAGGAAGACGAAGATGAAACAGTAGTTTGGTATTTATAGGATTTGAATGTGAGTGTGTATGAGAGAGAGAGGGTTTGGGCGGTTGATTTGAAAAGTCAGTTAACGAAAAACGGAACGGTTGTCCATGTCAGACCGTTTGTCAGACCACTTGATCCCTTTTTAATCACTAACACACGTAACCCACATTATCCGCAGTAATTAAGTTAAATAAAACATAAATTAAGTAACTTAAGTTTGAAGAAAGGTAATTAAAACTGTTGATCCAAGCTGTTGGTCAAACCTGTGATGAGCAGGGTCATCACAAGCTGTTCAATCTTCAAGCTGTTCATTTTTCAAACTGTGCCTTCAGCCTGCTCACTTTTGTAAGAGCAGGTTGTGTTCAATAGTTGAACAGGTCACAAGACAATGGCTTGTAAGACAGTGTGAAGAAGTGAACAGGTTGAAGATTGGACCATCAGAGCAGGCTGGACGAATAAACTGTTTTTGTTCAGCCTGTTGTATGCTCAAGCTGTTCAAGTTTTTCAGACAAATGCCTAAGTACAGAACATGTATAACCTGTTCTGTCTAAGCTGTTCTGAGAAACTTGAGCAGTGTGAAACACACAAATTCTTAGACTTCTGAGAAACACTTAGTCACTCTTGTTTAACATGCCCAGCTTGCTGACAAGGTAATTAAACCTTGTTTCATCCAGAGGTTTGGTGAAAATGTCTGCAAGCTGTTCATTTGTGGAAATAAAACTTACCTCCACATTACCTTTCTGAATGTGATCCTTGATGAAGTGATGTCTGACTTCAATATGCTTTGTTCTAGAATGAAATACTGGATTGTTGGAAATGGCTATGGCACTTGTGTTATCACACAGAATAGGAATTTTCCTATACACAAGACCATAATCTTCAAGCTGATGCTGCATCCACAGAATCTGTCCACAACAGCTTCCAACAGCAATGTACTCAGCTTCAGCAGTAGAAGTAGACACAGAGTTCTGCTTCTTGCTACACCAACTTATCAATTTACCACCAAGGAGTTGACATCCACCTGTTGTGCTTTTCCTGTCTAGCCTGCAGCCTG
>JAANYP010008639.1:0-15957 GCA_020465985.1 Centrapalus pauciflorus
CCTTGAGATTCCTTTTTGCCAAAAGCTAATACAAACCTCCCAATGCAAAAAAATAATTAGTCTAATGAAGTTTGATTCATCTATCATTTGCAGAACGCAATGTCGTCGACACCACCTCTGATAGCCACCTTTCTCGCTCTAATGAGTCAAAATGCACGCATGACCTTCAATTACTGTAGCCCTACGAATCAAGTATCAATAATCGGAACCTTCCTTTTAGTTAGTGGTTTCGACGACTTGTCGTGTTGTGGCCGAAGATTTTCTTAAAACTTGTCTTGGCAACTACCCATACCGTTCGCCTAAATACACATTACTCTAATTTTGTTTTCAGAATTGACAGTTGTACATTCCCATACATTATCAACCTGTAAATCATAATGTACAATAGTTTAGAAAAGTTCATTACCAAATCCACATTATACTACGAACACGTTATCACTAACATATCACCTATAAATATATTATCCTCTAGCATTTCGCTAATTAAATACATTATACTTACACAACGCCAGCTACCTTATCGCTAATATTCACTATAACCAACGCCGTCCCCCCCCCCCCCCCCCCCCTCCCCCCCCCCCCCTTCGCAAAACATACTGCTATTAAACAACAAAATGTATTTCGCAGAAAGTTTTACACACTTCTTTACCAACCAAATGTACCAAAACACTACATAAGTCAGCTATCTACCTCATTAATCATCTGCTTCCTCCGTCCTCATCTTGTCTCGTCACCCGATCCATCCATCTCATCACTAATGACTAACACTTAACATCACGCCCTGTTTACACGTTACTAAATTAAACAATCCCGTTCTTCCGTCCTCTTCCATCCTCCTCTGTTTCGACGTCTATCCTACCTATCTTCATCCACTTACGCCAAGGAGTTGATATAGCACGGAATTTTATTCATTGCTATCTTGTAGCCAAGCATCTTATTGACCCCTGCGCGTATTCACACCATTATTATAGCGTTCTTGCCTTTTGTTCCCGTTTCGCGGCATAGCGAAGTTCAATGACCATTTGCCCTCTGTATCGTACATCGACGACCTCCCGGTAGGTTATCATATGGCGAAGATGCAATTAAATTAGGCACTACGCCTTCTCTCAGCCTATGGTCACGTTTTCGATATTATGATTGCTCTCTTTCTCTACAACTACCTTCAATTGTATTTTGCAATGTTTACCATACCTTATCTAGTCTTACTTATATATATATATCGCTTAGGGTTGGGATCATTGCAAAACCTTACATTAGTGCTGCACTATTTTAGAACCTATATTTACACCATAGATTATCATATAACAGTAGGATAAGATGCTAAACATGCAATTAAGCATTAAAGTTAAAGGTAGCCTCCCATCCCACCATGCACGTTTGATTAACCACATCACTTTTGACTCTTTATTGCGCACCTCTCTGTAATTTGAATGTGACAGCCAATGTGCATATATGAGACTTATAGTATCCACTATATCGACGTGAATATGTTATTATAAATTGTAACTCGAATTGATATTGAGCATCGCATAAGATTACTTATGAATGGTCGTTGCGGTTAACTATCTTATAATAAAGTTTTACGAAAACTAAACACGTCAAAACGCACTTTTACACAAATAATGTAATATCATGACTCGTGTATCGTTTTTACATCCACAAGTTTGACTACGAATTTGGATTATTATTTCGATTTTTTTCCTATTGAAGTATATGAAGTGTTGGATATATGATAATAGTATTACTTTGACGTTGAATATACGATATAAAGGGTTACTGCGACATTGGAATGATCGCGACATCCATATTGCATGATGGGCTGGATGAAATTTTTGGTGTTACAACAAAGCAACACGTAAACTTTTTTTACACCATATATCATGACCGGTCTCGTTGACCGAGTATACAATTATCGTTTTTATGTATAAGTTTTTTAATAATAATCGAATTATCAGAAGGTATTTTAATTTACGGCAAATAAGATTATTTATTTGCTAATAAATGTCTACGTATTTTATTGTATCTATTTCCCACTCCTCTTTTTACTCACTTTTTTACTTCTCACTCTGCAATCTAAATCTATCATTTAATACCCGCAAGTTTTTATTCATCGACTTATTCCAACTTGATTCTTTTTAATCAATAGCCCATTTGTAGATTATCTCCTCTATTGACGATCTTGTTTTACCATATCTACACTCCTTAGTCGGTTCTAATTTAGTGAGAGTCTTTTCCTGCTGCATATCGCCCCAAATATTTATGGACCGGATGCACCGCGACCTATATGCAGGCTCGCCCCATCTATTTATTATCTATCTCCCCTATCCCATCACTAGCGGCTGTCTCCACACATACCGACAACGCACTGTATCACACTTTGTCATTGTGCTGTTATCTGTCATTAATTTATTGGTATCTTAAAGATCTAATACAATGTGTTGATCACGTTTCAACTTCCTTTTTCATACAAAATATTAAACCACTTAAATCTGAAACCTTTTTTACAACCCAAAATCATGCACTCTGCGTAGTTTCATTGCAGTTGATGAATGCCTATCAAATTCCTACGATTTCGGGGGTTAGTGCTGCGTTAATTCTAAAGTTCTCACGACGGGTGGTGCGGGGTTGATGGTCTTGTGCGGCCTGCTATTACATGTGCCATGTCATAACTATCATTTCACACTCATATGACCCTGCCGTTGTTGCATGCGTTGATCACGTCAACTTCCTTTTCTTTCCAGCGTTGATATTTTCACTTCCTTTCTCCTTCCCACGTTGCTGACCTCAATTTTTCTTCTCCTTCACCCGCATTGCTCCTTCTCGTTCCATCCCATTCTCTGATACTTTCTTTTTCACGATTTCCCGCCCCCCCCCTTTTCTACCTTAGATCACCATAAACCTTCTCTCCCTGTCTCTGTGGTGTGTTTTGCTATTTCCTAAGCCCCCCCCTTCCTCTTAGAAATCACACTTGACTGTGCTCCCCTTTCCTATGCCTTTATTCCCTCCCCCTGCTCACCTATCCCTATCTTCCTCCCCCCTATCGGTTGTTGCCTATACTCTCTTTGTCCCGTTTCACTCCCTCACCGGTTGTCTTTGTGTCTCCCTCTCTGCCCTCCCCCTTCCCCGCCCCCCCTGCCCCCTTTCCGTTGTGTTCGCCCTGTACTGTTGCCCCTATGCCCCCATGGGCCCCCCCCCCTTAATACCCCTTGCCTGTCCTATGGATGGGACCTCCCTCCCCTTCCCCCAGCCCCAGCCCCTGTCCCACCCTCGCCTCGCTGCACGACCCCTTCCATACCCCCCGCGCTCCACCCCAGCCTGCACACTCTTTGCCCCGTCTTCTATACTTGCTTCACAGGCATCACCTCGTCGTCAGAGCATCCCTCCCTCATTCCCTCTTCTTATACCGCTATCATGCCCGCAATCACCCTCAGCCATGTATGTGCGAAATAACATGATTCGGTCACTTATATCATGTCAAAGCAACCTGCTGGCTAGATATAATCCATGCTTTGGGTCCAGTCCCCCACATTCAACACATTACTTTCCGAAGATCCAAAAACAGCAGGCCAGGCCTTGCTAGCTAAAATGACACACCTTTTCTCTCTAGCCATTAATTATTAGTTTCTAGATTTTATACACAGACCTTTTGCAATTACATATTCCCTAAATGGCTAATCTCTTCAAGCTAAGTCACCAGCTCCATGAAAATGCATTTGTCTACTTTCTTTCATATTGAAACCCCTAATGATACTCATATTTCAAATAATTAATGAAGTTGTTGTCCTAATGCCCAATCAAATTTACTAACGCCATCTCTTTATGCTTGATTAGTTCATGAGAAAATATTTGCAAGATATAAGTATCAAAGTTAATGGTTGGTAAATTAACAAAAAAAAAAATAAACGATGATTTATTATAATTAAAGCTATTAAAGGTAAAACGCTGTATGCAAGTTGGTATTGACGAGAACGAATGGTGGGTGGATTGTGGGGATTGGGGAGTGGGGCAGAGGTGGAGCGGGTGGTTGGCTGCGTTATATGACTCCAAAAATTCACACACAATTGGGCACTAAATGATACTCAATACGAATAATTAATGAAGTTGGTTGCTCAATCTTGCAAAATAAGCTATCTATATTGCTTTGATTAGTTCATGAGTAAAATATTTTGCAAGATATAAGTATCAAAGTTAAGGGTTAAATTAACAAAAACATAAAAGATGATTTCAGTTATAATTATTAAAATTAAAAGTGTAAAAGATTATTGAAGTTGGTTGCTCGGAAAGGAAGGGTGGGGGTGGGGGGGTGGGGGGGGGATCATGACTCCAAAAATTCACACACAATTGGGCACTAATTAATACTCAATTTGAATAATTAATGAAGTTGGTTGCTCAATCTTGCAAAATAAGCTATCTACATTGCTTTGATTAGTTCATGAGTTTTTCCGACACTTTTATATACTCACAGCTAGCATACTCCTAATATACAGTGTCTATCACCATTCTTTACGAATATGATAATCAATACTTAACCTTCAAAGCATGTCAAATAAAATATGCTACTAATATTAGATTCAACTTTCAGCCAATCCCTGGTGTACTTTCTAAAAGTACATTGCTATTGTATGTAATTAAATCAATATTATATATATGAGCAATAAACGATAATAAACTTACCTCATCAAAAGATAAGCCACCGCGATGAGAAGCATGTGATGTACTGCTACTTGGTGTTCCCGTCAACACCAGCTTTGGATTTTTCATCGAGCCAAACCCGTATAGTCTTCCCTTTCGTATCCCTCCAGAATAATCCTCCCATATATCTGGATCAATCCGTGGCCATTTAGTCTAGTATGATCCGTACTTGTCCGTCATCTTTTACTTGTACATATAATGTGATATGTAGCAACAAAACAACAATTAATGATATTTCACACACTCATGGCATGTATGTATAACGAGATAGAAATTGTACCACAAAATACCTCGACCTCGTGGTAACAAATTCTGGATCTTCAGTAGTCGATCCAGTCGCAGACTCGATTTTTTTCCTCGTATGGGTACGCTCGAAAACTTCATGATCACCAAGAGGACGATTATACTCTAGCTCCTAGATCCGTGGAAAAATTATATTAATAAACTCAAACTCACAAATAACAGACATGTATATTGGAAACTATATAAAGAACAATAGGTAGAAAGTTCATTTACAAGATAAGACTCAATAATAGACCCCTCAACCATTGCTTTGTTTCTAATCGTTCTTTTCAAGGATCCTAACTTCCTGTATCAATGTTAGAAAAGAAGAATTAGCAAAGACTATGTTTTTTTTGGTAAATAAAGAGTTCATTTTGTTACCTTTCATATAAATACATCCATTTATATTGTACTGGACCACCAAGAATAGCTTCATGAGACAAATGTATTTCCAGGTGTTCCATTGAATCAAAAAAATCCGGGTGGAAAGATTTTTTCCAACTTGCAAATAATCTCAACCACACGTTCTTGTAAAGAAAACAAGTCATCTGTGTGTAACACCCTTGAGCATAGTGCACGAAAGAATGTGCACAGCTCTGTTATTGTATCTCATATTTGATCCGGTACCATCCCCCTTAACACAAGAGGCAACAATCGTTGCATGAACACATGACAGTCATGACGTTTGAAACTATAAAAGGTGCTATCTTTAAGGTTTACACATCCTCCTAAGTTCGAGTTGTTAACCATTCACAAAATGTACTTGCTGTCTTGCCAAAGTGTAAGATGCTTTTGGTTTCAATATTTTTATTGTTTTCCTTTCAAATATGCAACTCCGGTCGAATACAATAGCTTTCTTTATCCTTACGTGCCTTGACATTGTCTTTTGTTTTATGAGTGTCCATAATGGTGTGAAAGAGATTCTCAAAAACATTCTTCTCAATGTGTATCACATCAAGGTTATGTCGGATTAACAAAGTACGCCAGTACGGAAGCTCCCAAAAGATGCTTCTTTTTACCCAATTCTATTTGTTTTTCTATGTGGATGGCCATCATAAACAGTTGGAAGGTGGCGAATCTGCTCCCAAATTTGATCATCGGTCAACTGTGGTGGTCTAGTTGACTGAACTATGGTTCGAGCCCGAAATCCTTGTCTATCACGTCGAAATGAGTGCGTTCTTGGTAAAAAAAAATTTTGATGAGCATCAAACCAACATGATTTCCCTTCATTGTCTAACTGAAATGAATCTGCCTTATCCATACAATATGGGCAAGCTATGGATCTCATTTCGACATATCTTTGATTAGAAAATGCATAATTTAAAAAACCATCAATAGATAATAATCCTTGTCAAGATATCCTTCATCATCAAGCCTTCATCCATGCTCTGTTTATGTGAGTCATAATAAAGTACCTAATATGCATATATAAAGAATCTAACATTATCAAATGTGTATAATAAAGTACCTAATATTCATTCTATATGTATTAAATGTAATGTGTATAATAAAGTACCTAGCATTCTTGCTGCTCAAAATGATTAAAAAAAAATGTTTTCCTATGTGTTTTTGTTTCTATTTTGAGTCCAAGAATCAGGCCATACAGAGTAATAAGAGTGTGGTGTTGTGTAAGTGTGTTAGAAATCAACAGCAGTAGCAGCCCCCTTAACAGCAAATTAGTGTGTGTGAGCGTCATGTGAAAGATCAGCAACAATATCAAATAAACCAACAACAACAACATTAAGATGTTGTGAAAGTGTGTTAGAAATCAATAGCAATAGTAACATTAAGATGCATATATGGGTGTATTATATATGCATTTAGAAGCTGCAGCAGAAGCAGATTCTGATGTATATATGTGTAATATATATGCATTATGGATATATGCATTTTGATACATCACAGCCGACACACGTATCAAATAAACGAGAAACAGGGGCTGCTCAAAACCAGAAACGATTTCACACACACAGGGGGCTGCTCAAATAAACACATTTAAACAGAATCGATTTCACACACACATGGGCTACTCAAATAAACAGAAAAAGGGGCTGGTTTGGCTGCTCAAATAAACCAGAAATAGGGGTTGCTCAAACGAGAAACCAGAAACCAGGGGATACTCATTTCACACACATATATCGCGCACACCCACATATCAAATACACTAGGAGAAGGCTGCTCATTTCCTAGAAACAAAACCAAAATCGATTCCACAGAAACAAACTTGAGGGCTGCTCATTTCACACACATATCGCACACATACACATATGATTTCACACATATATCGCACACACACACACACATATCGCACACATGGCTGAAGAATATCAAAAAGTTCAAGGATTACCGTGTTCGTTGGCCTTCGAGATCACACATATATCGCACACACACAATCTTAGTTGGCCTTCGAAATCAACGGTGGTCGGCGAGGGAGAAGCGCTGCTCGTTGGGTCGTCCGCTATGGGTCAGGTGCTGGAGAGGAGAAAGACAGCGTCGCACGTTAGGGTTTGGTTTGACCTAAGAGTTTTATTTTGGGGGGAAATCAAATTGGAAATAAAGTTTCTTAATAAAACAAATAAAAGGGCAACCAACTTTAGTTTTTTTTGTCATCTATTTAAAATTTAAAATTTATTATTTTAATTAGAACATTTTAAAAGTTAAACTTTTTCTTAGATAAAAAATATTGTTAACATAACCGATAAAAAAAATCTCAGTTACATTTTTATGAAAAAAATGAGGTATTCGAATCCAAATATTAAAATTTCGATCTTTACAGGATTAACAGCAATACCAGCACCAGATATCATGTGCCCCAAGAATTGGATCTGAATTGTATGTTTAGGAGGAACAAGTTAACAAAGAGTTTACAGTTGAGTATAAGGATCAAGAAATTGTTTCAAATGTTGAGACGTACCTATCTCAACAGAATTCACATTTTAAGAATTTGACATAAAGTCGCTCTTTGCCAGCAACTCTAGTAATTCTCTTAAATGTGTAGCATGATCCTCTATGGTCTTCGAATGGATAAGAATGTCATCGATGAACACGATAACAGATTTGTCGAGCATTGGCCGACAGACTCTATTCATGAGATCCATGAAAGCAGCCGGCGCATTCGTAGGACTGAACGGCATCACCAGAAACTCGTAGTGTCCGTAACGAGTTCTAAAATCCGTTTTAGGAATTTCGTCATTGTGAACTTTAAGCTGATGATATCCCGATCGAAGATCAATCTTCGAGAAGTAACTTGCGCCTTGTAACTGGTCGAAGAGATCATCAATTCGGGGCAATGGGTACTTATTTTTTATTGTCACTTTGTTGAGTTCGCGATAGTCGATGCACATACGCAATGTGTCATCCTTCTAATTAACAAACAGAACAGGAGCGCCCCAAGGAGAAGCACGTGGGCAGATAAAGCCTTTGTCAAGTAGCTCTTGTAACTGTTTCATCATTTCCTGCATTTCTGCAGGGGCTAAACGATAGGGAGCCTTTGCTATTGGAGCAGCTCCGGGAACAAGATCAATGCGGAATTCCACTTGACGATCAGGTGGCAATCCTGAGATATCTTCTTGAAAGACATCTGGAAATTCAGAAACGACTGGAACGGTGGAAGGAGATTTAATTTCATCCTTTTCATCGACAGCGTAGGCTAAATAAGCGGAACAAACCTTAGCGACGTGCTTTCGGGCTTTTGCTATAGAGATAAGGCATAAGTCGCCTTTGTGTCTGTCACCATAGATGCAAATGTCACGGGCCTCAGGAGTAGTAAATTTGATCATTCTTTTCTTGCAAATAATTTTAGACTCGTTATGAACCAACTAGTCCATTCCCACTATGACATCAAATTCCCCAAACTCCATAGGAATTAAATCTAAATTGAACCCTACGTCCTCTATAAGCAAAGTGCAACTCCTATATACTTTATCAGCTTTGACTAACATATTGCTAGCAGTTTCAATGTCAAGCACAAATTGCAAGTTTGATGTAGGCATGTTAAGTTGACGAGTAAATGAAGTGGAGACAAATGAACGATTGGCTCCGGAATCAAACAGAATGCGTGCAGGAATTGAATTAACTAAGAACGTACCAGTGACCACCTCTGGGTCATCCTTTGCTTCCTTAGCTGTGATCTGGAAAGCCCTTGTTGGAGCCCTCTGAGTTTGATCTCTACGAGCCGTGAAAGCTCCAGAAGATCTTGTCATTGATTGCTGAGCACTCTGATCTCTTGGGAGTCTCGGGCAGTCCTTTGCAAAATGACCAAGTCTATGGCAGTTCTAGCACGCATCGCCTTTCGAGGACAATGCTCCCAGTGATGGCCCTTCTGCCCACAGCAGAAGCAATATATATCTTGAGTTTTGCACTCCCCAGAGTTCGTCTTCCTGCACCTCCTGCAGTCCCTCATTTCAGTATTGGCCGAAAAGGACTTTCCCTTCTTAGGCGAAGAAGATGGTTGATTTGATTGCGGAGAGGATCGGGGTGATCCAGACTCCCGTTTCCTTTTTGGCGACGACGGTTGAGTGGGTACCGCAGCGGTTGACCCCATGACGTACCCAGATAACAACACAATCTGCTCCACATTTCGAGCAGCCTCAAACAAACTAGCAAAAGTTGTGTACCGAACCCCACTCATGGTTCGGCGAATTTGATAATCTAAACCAGCCTCAAACCGGGATATCTTTCTCTCTTCCGTATCGACTTGATGAGGTGCGAACAAACTTAATCGGGTGAACTCGATAGCGTATTGGGTGACTGCTTTTTTTTTTGTTCCTTGGGTCAGACTTAAAAATTTTTCCTCAAGACGGCGCTTCTCGTCGGCCGGACAGTATTGCTGAGAGAACACTTCCTTGAACTCACTCCACGTCATGTGTGACACTACCTCCATCGTCATCACATTAATCATGGCATCCCACCACATGCCTGCGTCCCTTGCAAATATTGCGGTTGCAAATCGGACCATGTCCTTTTCAGCGCAGTCGCTGATTCTAAAAGTTCTTTCGGTGGTGGTGATCCACTCCAGTGTCATCACGGCATCTCCAGTTCCATCAAAAGTAACAGCTCTGTTACTTTTGAAGTCCTTAAACCTACACCCCTTTGCTTTGTTAGAAGAACCAGTGTCTTCCTGACTTTCCTCTTGTTCTCATTGTTGTTTTTGTTCCTTGTTCTTTCTTTTGTCAGCCTTTCACTTTGCTTCGGCCTCATATCTGACCCTTAATTGGTCAGCAAATGAATGAGCCCGTTCAGCCATTCTTTGGCTTGTAACTCATTAATCTGTTCCATGAGAGTTTGCATCATCTGGAACATCTGCTGAGGAGTCATATCGTCTCCTGACATGTTCTGAAATATAACAAATAATATTTAGAACATTTATTTCTGAGTCCTAGTGTTTACAGTTACCCTTTATTTGTCCCCGTGTGCATGGCAATCCTATCTTAGTTCGGATCGTTTCCTAGGAGTCCATTCTAATATCATAACCTAAGTTTGAGTCCAAGTCCTCACGGACACTTGAAACCTCAAACTAATGCTCTGATACCAAACTGAGACATCCTCGTGCATTAATGATATAATTTATAACACCACGATCATTACACAACCCGATGATTAGTCATGTAAATTAAAACTGATAACTTAACACAGATTTAAGCAGTTCCACACTAAAGCAAGAAATGTATATGTCTACAGTGATATAGTCTAACTATTACAACATCATAAATTGTTTTGATAACATAGAATCTCAGCCCCAAAGCTATATCGTCCATGTACCAAAATAGCTTCTAAGGTCACCGAGATATGAAATGATATGCTTAGGAGGAAGGTCCAGCTACACCTTTGCCTTTGTCTAAAAACATTGAGAGTCAACGGGTAAGCTAAAGCTTAGTGAGATAACAGATTATATATTCAACAACTATTTCTTTACAAACTAGTGTGAAAACAGACAGCGTAAGCCTCATAGTATATGAAAACCATGCAGTGCAAGCATGGCGTTTGACAGTTCAAAATGCTTATCTGAGATGTGCCAAACCTGACCAGGAAAGTGAATGGGATGATCAGTCCCGACAGTGGCCGGCTGTCAGCCCCAGTCCAGGTCGCATTAGACTGTGAAGTAATAATCATGCAGTGCAAGCATGACATATGAGATGCATTTTCAATTGAACGCTGGTTACATGTTTGTCACGTGTCAAGTACGAGTGTACATCATAACAATGAATCATATGTGAGTGCCATTTGATGTATATTGAACAACGTGAACATGCCATTGAAAATTGAAAAGTGAATGCAAAGACAATAAATGTTCGAATAATAATCTATTACTCATAGTGGTTTGTACAGTGTAAGTTGTCTCTGAATCAATGTGTGTTAGACAACACCACAAAGATTCTGTTATGTCAGTATAATAGTGTTTCAATGTCAGTATTTGCTTAAAATTTGATTCTAAAAATTTAAGTGAATTGAACCGAAATTCGGACCACATCCGAATTTCGGATGGCCCCAAGTCCACCCTTGTCATTTTCCTTTGTACTATTCATCCGAAATTCGGATGACTCTTATTCCGAAATTCGGATGGCCTGTTTATCCGAATTCGTGTCTATACTTAGAAATTTTGAAAGTTTTTCATCCGAGTTGTCTATGATCCGAAATACACATGATCCGAAATTCATATGATCTGAATTTCGGATCATCCGATATTTGTTCATCAGATCCAAGTTCATACTTATACAATTTCTAACATTTTTCCAAAATTGACTTATGGCCATTTATGCTTGCTTTGTGACTAAAAAATATTAATATGAACTTATTTGTACTCTTTTAACAATTTATAACTTAAAACATAACTTGGATATACCAAAATCAGTCCATTTTTCTTCATGTTGAAGAACACACACTAAAACACACACTTGATTTCCAAAATCATACTTATAGTTCGAATCAGGGGCTGAAATTTGGTATATAGGATCCTTAACACTCGATTTTAACATATCAACAATAACAAACAACATGCATTAACATTCATAACCAGAATCTATGATTTTGTGTTCATAAAAACCGAACACAAAAGTTTCAAAAATCGTAATTTGCTTAAGTTTTACCTTAGATTGTTGTTTGCAGTTGCTATAGTTCCTCACTGGCAGCTTAAATCCAACTTTTCTGCCTCTAATTTCACGATTTGTGTGTTCTTGATTTTCAAGATTGAAGAACCGTGGTTCTTTTTGGTGAGAGGAGAGAGACGCGAGAGTAGAGAGAGAGTGAAATATAAAAATGAGCATTTACTCCCTTTTTATTTGTGATTTGGCTTATTTGCACATTTCACCCCTCAACTTTGTATTTGCTTCACTTAAACCATTTAAGTCGGTTCTTATTTGTTATGCTTCCTCAGAAAACAACAATGATAATTTCTCATCATCATTGTTATTTTTAAATTATTTAGATCGATGATTGTTATTTATTCTTTTGATGTCGGTTCTTTGTTGTTTGCTTGCTCAAAAGACAACGATGAGGATTTTCCCTCATCATTTCTCATATTTAAAATTGTGAATGAAATTTGCTTAAATTGAAATGATAATTCAATTATCATTAGTTGAGTCTTAAATTTCAAATTACATTTGATTAAAAGTGGGGATGTTACAAGATCCTAGTTGTCGATGTGAATGAATAATATGTTATAATCTGACACATATGATTAGCACATTCTTATTGTTTATTTAAGGTCATAACATGTTATAAACTTATAGTGTGCCATATTTATAAGGTAATGTTATAACGTGTTCATTGTTCATAAACTTCTAGTGACCTAGTGGGCCATATTTATTGTCCATCTAAGTGAATACTATGTTATATCACAATATTGGGCCTTAACAATTACTTATTTTTCATTAAGGTTTTAACGTGTTATAACGAGCAATGTTGGGTCTCAATAGATACCTATGGCTCAACATGTAGAAACAACTTATAGTATGTCTTTAACAAATGTTAGTTGTTCATTTCTTACTATAAAGATAAAACAGATGATAACGAGTCATAGTTAGGTATTAATATGTCGTGATTGACCAAGTTATATTGAACATCAACAATCATTTATTGTAATATACTGTTATAATATGTTATAGTTAACCATATGAGATTTCAAATTCTGATGAACTACATTGAGCCTTAAATATACTAGTTAATCTCATATAATGTAATAACATGTTTTAACTCATAATATTAGGTCTCGATAAGTATTTAATGTTAATACACAATAACAATATGGGCCTTAATAATAATAATAATAATAACAACAATAATAATAATAATAATGATAATAATAATAATAATAATAATAATAATAATAATATGATGTTAATAAACAATAGTTAATATGATAATAATATTATTTAATGTTAATATAATTAGATATATTGAAACTCAACAAATATATATTGTTCATATAATAATATAAAAACTTGTTATAATGATCTCAACAGTTATTTATTGTTCACACACACACATATATATAAAGAATTAATTAATTAATGAGGGAGTACTCAGGGATTACCGAGGGATTATTTTACCGAGGGATTACTGAGAGATAATATTACAGAGGGATTAACGAGAGATTATTTACCGAGGGATTACCTTGAGATACTATTACCGAGGGATTACCGAGAGATTATCTACTGAGGGATTACCGACGGCCAATTTTCCGAGGGATTACCGAGAGCTTACTGACAAAAGTAATACCCCTCTCTAATCCCTCGGAATCCCTCAATAATTACCGAGGGATTTACGACAGAAATTTATTCGTCGGTAATCCCTCAGTAATCCATCGGTAATCCCTCGGAAATTTCAGAGGGATATTTGCCCTCGGAAAATCCATCAGTGAAAGTCATTTTCCTAGTAGTGATATACATATACATATACGTACATATACATATTATAGATGTTTTACCTTCAAAATGATGTATTGCTCATAAACCGTAGGAGAAGAAAATAATTGAGTGTGGTTGTTGAGATTTATCAGTGACAACGAATCTTAGTCCTTGTTAGCATTTTGGTCTTGGAATTCATCCCGTCATATAATGTTATTAGTTCAATCAATCAGAAGACCACAAAGCAAGATTTATTGTTGAGTACATTAAGTGCACACTTGTCTATGTAAGTGAGAGTCGATCAATGTGATTACTTTTGATGCTCGAATTTTCAAGACGTATAAAAACGAGACTTAGGAGACATTTGGTTCGTGGATTTTTTTTATTAGATGTGAATTATGTTAAATCACCATTTTCTTCTGCTTCATTGGTTCTTCATCATCTGCTTCATTGGTTCGTGTTAATCAAAACATGTTCTAATCAATTTGATTCATCATCATTATTGCGTTTACCCGTTTCAATTGCATACTATTTCATCCCCCTCCAACCGCTCAATCCATATTGACATAATTGATTGATTCATCGTTGCTCTACTGCTTCTTTATCGACTAGTCATCTTCTCTCTCTATCCCTGTATTTTGTTCAAAACCCTAATCAGACACAATATTTATAAGTTTCGTTAACGATTCTATAAGGTTTATTGGCCATGTTTAGGATCTTGATTAAGAGGATCGATGTATTCATCATTCTATAGTATTGTTTATAATTTTTTATTTATGAGGTCGATTTGTTCATGTTTTGTATGGTTTCTTTATGATTTTGATTTAAAGGATCGATGTGTTCATGATTCTATAGGATTTTGTAGTGTTTATCAGATTTGTTCACAGTTATGTTAACTAATTAGAGTTTCAGATAAATAAATTTTATCAATTAGTGTTTTAATCAGTGTTTATTTCTTCAAATCTCACCTATTGTTTGTTGAAGGATCGGTTTTTGTTCTTGTTTGATTTCATTAAATGATCGGTCCTTGGAGTTTTACTTTTAGGTAAAGAATGTGGCAGTCAAAACGAAAAAATCTTGAAAATTCAAATGTTTTTTCAATAATAAAAAACATCATATAATTGGCACGTCACCAATTTACCAATGATGATAAGTAAAATGGTCAAACAAATAAAAAAAAACTAAAAGTTAGTGGTTTGTTCGGTTGGAAAAATTCAAAAATTGTTTTATTAAATTTGGTTGCATATCGATCATTTATTATATATTGTTCAATTGCACTGCGTTTTGTTTGGAGGTTTATGGATGGAACCATTTGGTTATAGCAATATGATCGATCTTGTTTGTTCTAACAGTTTAATTTCAGTGACACTGAAAAAGTTATAAAATTAAAAATATATTTAAAAAAAAAACAAAATAACAAAAGAATACAAATATGAGGAAAAAAATCAAGGATTCTAGGAATAACCTATAAGGGTGATGGGAGTACCCATCTTTCTCATCACCCACTTTTCGGTACACATCAGCGCCACCTCACATTTTCTCTCTTCACTTTTCCCACATTTTCAAGTTGGAAATACCCACCTTTCTAAACCTTTCCATTTTTCTTAATTTTTTTTAAAAGAAATTCATTGTAATTAATAAAACAGTTAAATATAAAATAATTAATTAAAACGATTACAAAAAAATTACGAAGAGATATGTTGTAATTGTAAAAATAGTGTGTAAATAAATGTAATGAATGTATTAATTATAGAGGATAAATAAATTTTATATATATATATATATGTTCAATTGAGAACTTTAATGCATCTAAAAGCTTCTAGGAACTTTTGTGCATCTTATGATCTTCAAGGGTGCACTAAGGGCATTTAGGAAATAATTTAATTAATTTTTTAAAATGGTTAAAAGATAATTAGGGGATTTATATTAGGTAACTAAATAATCACATTATACAAATTCCATATTTATCCTCCTCTCTCTCTCTCTATATATATATATATATATATATATATATATATATATATATATATATATATATATATATATATATATATATATATATATATATATATATATATATATATATATATATATATATATATATATATATATATAATTATATATATATATATATATATAT
>JAANYP010008640.1:0-154111 GCA_020465985.1 Centrapalus pauciflorus
AAACGACCGAAAGCTCCAACCGACAACACCGAGCTCCAATTGAGCTCATAATCAATATTAAACAATCCCATAGCATTATTAAACATACTTGGGCTATGTTTAGACATCCAACATACCTCTAAACATTGAAACCCAATCCCAAAATGATTTGGAACTCGTTATGGCATTTCACCGAACACTTGGTGTGCGGTATGTGCCTAAAACGCCAATTTGAGTTCTTGCACGAGTGTTGTGTTACCCAACATATGAAAACACTTTAATAACATAAATAAACACATTTTAAACACATTAACACCAAAACATACCATTGCATGATTCCATGGAATTCGTACGAGCTCAAACCGAGTTCTTAAATGGCCAATACACAAATAAGTCTTCGAAACTCCAATTGAGTTCCTACTAACTTTCATTCAACTCCATGGCCCTAAATAACACATTTGACTCACAATTTATCATAAAAACATGTATCTAGATGCAATTTATCTTTCATACACCATTGGAGCTCAAAAGAAGCTCCAACTTGGGTTTCTCCCAAGTTCACCAAAATCCAACTCCAAATGAGTTTCCACTTGACTCAACTCAATATCATTTTACCACTTAACATATTTGAATCACAAAATGACATTTAAACATACTAAATCAACACCACTCTTTCCACTTCCACCATTGAAGCTCAAACAAAGCTTTAATTTGGGTTTCCACAATACTCACCCAATAAATCACATATTTATGACTCAAATACCTTTATAAACTATAAACATTACCATATTCATGATATTGGAGTCATTTACTAACTCTATCACAAAAACCCACATAGGGTTGTGTTCTTCCTACTTGAAGAACAACAAAGAAGATGAAGAACAAGATGAAGGAGAAGTGTTATACCTTCAAAAGATAGCACCAATAGATGATTTTCTAGCCTTCAATCTTCACTCTTTGATCAACCACACAAAAACCCTAGATTTTCTCCATCTTTTCTCTCAAAATTGCAAGGAAAAATAAAGTGTGTGCATATGTGTGTGTGTGGTCGATTGGGAGAAGAAAAGGGAGGGGGTTTGGCCTTTGGCCACCCCCAACCCTCCATCTTTGCACATATGTACACTATACCCCCCTCACACTAACTCTTTCAATTTAATTTCCATAAAATACAAACCAAAATGCCATAACTTGCATTTATTTAACAATTAAATACCCAAATTAGTATTTTGACATAATTATACTAAATACATGTAAACACCACATTAATCGATTCTTATGTCATAATAACCATCATTTAAATGACAAAGTACATTACCTATTTTTGTCATTTCAGTACAACCCAACATTTTATTTTTCTTTAATCATTCAAGTCTCAATAATAGTGATCATTACTAATATTTGGTAATTAACTCATAATACTGTACCTACGTTCACAATTATAATTGTTCCACAAAGTTAATTACCTTTTTAAATTATTGGGGTGTTACAATTCCTCCCCACTTAAAAGGATTCCGCCCACGGAATCAATTTGACTCAAACAATATCGGATATTTAGCCTTCATCACGGCTTTCGTTCCAGAAGTCAATTAAGGTCTACGATGATGTTTACAAAATTCACCGAACCAACACTACCTCGATCCCTTTAGTTCTCAACTTAGAGACCTTTCAATTCAATACTTGGTTGGGTACCGGGACGTCAATGCATTGGTTTTCAACTATTTATTCCCAAAGTCAAATATGGGTAACTACATACATTAGTATCCATTACTAATTATACAAAATTTTAGATTAAATCAATGTAGGTGATTCCATAAGTATGCTTCTTTTAATCTCTTTTTAACTTCCTGCGATGTTATAACATATTTTCAACTTCATATTCCACATTATTCTATTTTCAAGTTATCAATATAGAGACATATTCATCAAGTACTGCTATATGCTCTTCATACCAATCGCTATATCATCCATTATACAGTAGTATAACTCAGATAAACCCATTTACACGTTTATGTCACATTCTAGCATATCACATTTTTACACTACTATCACTTTCAGTGGACAAGTTTTACTAATAAGACTCATATGATTTTAACAAGCTTGCAGGGTTGATAATCTTTCCCCACTAAAATGAGCACTCATGGAGGCTCGATCAACTATATTGGTCTATTCCACTAACCAAACTCATTACTTGCCACAGTCTACAATATATATAATTGATACCCTTGTATAGAGATATTAAAACATGGCGGTTCATCGTACAACAAGTGCATAACAGAATCCGACATAACTTCATATACTAGTGACTCCTCATCGAGTCATTTTCGAAAGCAAGCACATTTGTCTACTCATCATTAAGGCCATAAAATGCCTCTCGCGCTTAAGTATTTATCCAAGGTAGTGATCATACCACATATTTATTTGTTTTGTCTCATAAAACGAGGCCAAACCTCATCATTAGTTAAGGCATATCAAATGACCATAGACAAGTCGTCTTAACATGAGCTCACTCATTTACCCAATAAAGTCATCGCATACGAGACAATCTGTATTAAGTTCAAATTAAGTTTACCTGGTATATGTACCTTGGATTAATGTTCAAGAATCATAGAAATGCAAATGTGAGCGTCTAAGGGATATAGCTCATTTCAAATACTACATGTATCAATTAGTCACTTAGCCTTTAGTGATTTTCATAAGTACTGGCATTCAGTAATGTTATCTTTCACTTTAAGATAGATATGCACTTTTAAGGGACTAAACATGAGCACCGACCATCATTGATATACATACACATGTTATCATGTCTGTCCAAAATACTGCTAGCTTTTCTACGTTACCAGGTATGTATCCTACCATTAAGGTCAATATTTTGATTTCATATTCAGGCTATCCATTCAAGTAAATACATAAGCAACAAGTCTAAGATGTTAACTGATTCGTTTAAATGAAATTTATGCACTCGACAATTTCATACTAATGCTCCATATTTTGCAACTTGAGTATTAGATATTTTCTTTATTGTCTAGACAATTGTCTACTACTTTCCGATAGCAAAATTTTTGTTAACACGTAGATTAACTTCAATCCATTACGTATAGATGGGTCACATCACGAATACTCTTTTAATCTAACCTATATTATTATGAGAACATCAAATATCCAGTTACTACTTTATGTCAATAAAGTTTCCATTTAGCATAACTTTTTACAATATACAATACAAAATGTGTTAATAATCATCATTCACATATTGTCACATTTAAGTTAGACGGTTGTTCTAAACAACTCCTATTTAATAGCCATCTCATGACACCAATCAATACTTAATTATTTATGTTGTCGCACTTCAATCCATGCTTCACACTTCGTATAAATAACTATTTATAATTACTTGTTCTCAATTGCATGGTGTACCTTCAATGGTGACTTTACTTCATTGCTCTGATTTCAAACCTTAGGGTCAATTCAACTTTATACCCATAAGATGCAACTACTTTTAGGTCATCATAACTTAACAAAGTAAAAAAAAAATTTTCAACACATTTTTTTTTCCATCAAATTTGAGGGTACTAACATCCCTTATTATAGGTCGTCCCATGACCATTTCTCTCCTATGTGGAGTATTACAGGCAACCAAACATTAGTTGTGGTATCTCTAAAGACACACATCGATAATATGTATTATAATCTAGCGTTTATCAATATTTAGAGCTCATAGAGTATTTACCTCCCTCGTATATTAGCAAAACAAAACTACTTGCTTCTGAATCGACATAGTTACAATGTAAGTATGCATCATCATTAACTAGCTTCCAATCCATTCATAGAGTGAGATCTTAGTAAGCATTCATTTCATATTCAAGGATCGTATGACAACTATTATGATCCGTCCCAACTGAAATGCAACAGGTATATCAATCCATCAATAGATGCAATTGTAGCCTATTCCAATCAAGTTTCAGTTCGTAATTATGCATGTTGAGATTTCATTAACAGACTCACGATTCATATAGTTCATGTTAAAACATGTTAGCGCAAACAAAGCATACATTTACAATTAATAGAGTTGCCATCAGGATGATCAATTAACAATTTAGATGTTCAGAATCACGAGTAACATGCCAAATACTATCTCATTACACATATATCTCTATGAACATGATTTGCATATAACAACAACAATCTACTACCAATGTTCACCTGACAAATAAACGTGTCCACTTTCTTGTAATGAGTCATATTTAATTGTATCTCATAGCATACGCATATTTATCATATTCAAATAAGTCACATAGGTATTCATGACTAATTACGACATTTTTCATGTCATGATATTATTCACGTATGATCGCTCACAACATATATCACCAACTATCTCATTGATCAAATATAAATGTCATTACACTTCCATTTGACATTTCCATACTATTGTGGAGTTGATACACTTAAGCTTATCATGATCAACCCACCAATGATGAGGGTAATCGTATATATTAACATTCCAAATAAAAAAAACTTCTTATAACTCATATCTGCTATAAGGTCATCGGCTTTTACGTTTTCTCATTTTCGTTCATGGAAAGTCACAATTTGATTAACTATATAAAGTCTGGACCAAGATCTCTAAAACGTGGCCCTACTTGTGAATAACACTTGTTCTCATATTATTCGATTCTTCTTCATTCTAGAACCATTATAAGGTCACACGTATCATAAATGATCTTATATGTTGATAAGATATCTATACATAACTTAGTATAAAACATTTTCAGGACCCACTCTTTTTTTTTACATAAAAGGAGGGTCACTCATAATCATAGTCTTAGATCACAAGATCTATAGAATTAGGCACAAGAAATTATATACCTTTCATGCTTTCTCATTCTTTGGATTATTTAATACTCCTCCAAATATGACAATTATGTCATTATATCCCATGATAGGATTCCACCGATAAATAAGCCAATTAGAGGAGACAACACGAGTCTCGTCCATTAAATATCTTTTTTTTTTAAACAAAAATCAATCATTACTCATATCAGTTAAATTACGAGAATTTACAGATATACACGAATGCATATATATAGACTTACGGTCTACCCATTATATTCCCATCCTAGGCCGATTTCAATTTAAAGATTGTTTTACTAGTGCTGCCTAGGTGGGTCAATACCAGCATCTGCAACCGCGTTCAGTGTTGAGTATCGTCGACTATACTCAGTCAATGAACACAGGCTCTGATACCAAATTGAAACACCCTCACAACTAAATAGGGTATTTCACACACATTTAACAATAATTCATATAATAATACTTTGCGGAAATTGCGTCAAATTTAAATTTTCAATATTCAAAGGCCATCAACATGATACTTCTCACTTTGTCACCTAATAATGAGCAAAGTGTGGGGTCTCATGGATCAAAGCAAATGGGTTACAATTTATAAACATCTAGATTATCTAACCATGGGTTAAAGCTAAGTTCATCCACAAGCATATGCCAAAAAGGGAGTCCACTAATCGCGCACCCGAGCGATCCAAAAGCTATAACAAAAAGGCGGGAAACTCAAGCTAGCCCCAACCGAAATCAATTAGACGGACCGGCTAGGCCCTTACCATTGACAGCCTGAAAAAGGTTAACAACTAACGAGTCAACATAAGTTGAGTGAGTTACTAGATTAGATATAACACAAGGTATATAGATGCAATGATGATCAATATAATGATTCCAAACGGCATAAGTCAAATGCACAAGATGAGTGATCAAAATACCACATGCCCCTTCATAATTCGGGGTTCCCTAGCAAGTACGGGTGTGGTGATGCCTCTAGCAAGTACGAGGCTATCCCTATCAAGTACGGGACTGTCCCTAGCAAGTACGGGACTTCCGACAGTGCAAGTACGTCGGCATCCAACCTCAAAAGGGCCGGGAATGATCCATGGATATCCAGGTGAGTCCAAACGAAAGGTATAATCAACGAATGAGGTCCAAGATGCCTCGAGTATACGAATATGTCATGCATTGATGAAATGGACGAATAAGCAACAATCGTATAATGTCATAGTATGAATCAACAACGAATGATCAATCATAAAGCAACAAGTACATCATATATGACTTTATGAAAATCTAATACTAGAACTCACAGTGATTGGTTATTAAGATTTCAAAGCCTTCCAACCACGCCACAATAGCCTCGAGAATGGCTAAGACTTGCGACCAAGCCTTTTTCGAATCGATTCGCCTATAAGCATGCATAAGGCGAACACATAAGTTCCCGAACACAATATAAGACCCTAAGATAGTCCTAAGGGTGTTGGGACATCAAACCGAAAGTACTAAGTCCAATAGAGGCCCTAGGAGTTCCGGAATTGATTTAGGGCCTTCAAACCCTTTAAACACTTAATTTAGAAGTGCATCGGACGCATAAGACCCGAGCATCGACCCCTAACCATGGAAAATGAATTTCGGGGACAGAAAGTTGGTAGAGGCGCGACCCAGAGGGGGTAGAGGCGCGACCAACAGGCTGCCCCCCCCACAGACTGCAACTTAAATGCCCAAAAATGCACCAAAACCCTCCAAAACTCCCATATTTGCTTCTAACCATTGAAATAGACTTTACCAACCATATAATCAATATATTAAGGTCATTTAAACCTCTCTAAACATAATAAAATCATTTCATAACAATTCATGATTCCATGGAGCTCATACGGACTCCGAACGAGTCCGAAAACGACCGAAAGCTCCAACCGACAACACCGAGCTCCAATTGAGCTCATAATCAATATTAAACAATCCCATAGCATTATTAAACATACTTGGGCTATGTTTAGACATCCAACATACCTCTAAACATTGAAACCCAATCCCAAAATGATTTGGAACTCGTTATGGCATTTCACCGAACACTTGGTGTGCGGTATGTGCCTAAAACGCCAATTTGAGTTCTTGCACGAGTGTTGTGTTACCCAACATATGAAAACACTTTAATAACATAAATAAACACATTTTAAACACATTAACACCAAAACATACCATTGCATGATTCCATGGAATTCCTACGAGCTCAAACCGAGTTCTTAAATGGCCAATACACAAATAAGTCTTCGAAACTCCAATTGAGTTCCTACTAACTTTCATTCAACTCCATGGCCCTAAATAACACATTTGACTCACAATTTATCATAAAAACATGTATCTAGATGCAATTTATCTTTCATACACCATTGGAGCTCAAAAGAAGCTCCAACTTGGGTTTCTCCCAAGTTCACCAAAATCCAACTCCAAATGAGTTTCCACTTGACTCAACTCAATATCATTTTACCACTTAACATATTTGAATCACAAAATGACATTTAAACATACTAAATCAACACCACTCTTTCCACTTCCACCATTGAAGCTCAAACAAAGCTTTAATTTGGGTTTCCACCATACTCACCCAATAAATCACATATTTATGACTCAAATACCTTTATAAACTATAAACATTACCATATTCATGATATTGGAGTCATTTACTAACTCTATCACAAAAACCCACATAGGGTTGTGTTCTTCCTACTTGAAGAACAACAAAGAAGATGAAGAACAAGATGAAGGAGAAGTGTTATACCTTCAAAAGATAGCACCAATAGATGATTTTCTAGCCTTCAATCTTCACTCTTTGATCAACCACACAAAAACCCTAGATTTTCTCCATCTTTTCTCTCAAAATTGCAAGGAAAAATAAAGTGTGTGCATATGTGTGTGTGTGGTCGATTGGGAGAAGAAAAGGGAGGGGGTTTGGCCTTTGGCCACCCCCAACCCTCCATCTTTGCACATATGTACACTATACCCCCCTCACACTAACTCTTTCAATTTAATTTCCATAAAATACAAACCAAAATGCCATAACTTGCATTTATTTAACAATTAAATACCCAAATTAGTATTTTGACATAATTATACTAAATACATGTAAACACCACATTAATCGATTCTCATGTCATAATAACCATCATTTAAATGACAAAGTACATTACCTATTTTTGTCATTTCAGTACAACCCAACATTTTATTTTTCTTTAATCATTCAAGTCTCAATAATAGTGATCATTACTAATATTTGGTAATTAACTCATAATACTGTACCTACGTTCACAATTATAATTGTTCCACAAAGTTAATTACCTTTTTAAATTATTGGGGTGTTACATAAACGTAGATCAATATTGAATATTAATTATTACCTATTTTGTTAAGATACTGCAATTCATTGTTACAAGGCCAAAAACAATAAATAAAAATAAACATAGTTAATAAAATATTCTAGTTCATGAAAAATTTTATGTAATATGTTTATACATAAATACAATGAAACATTTATGTAATATTTATACATAAGAACAATCAAACATTATATAAAAAACAAAAAAGATAAAGATAAATAGAAATAAATACAAACCTGAAAAATGTGATCGGAGATGCTTAAAATCGAAGTTGACCGGAGAAGACCGCCGGAAAAATCAAATATTGTTCGAGAGATCTAAAACTCAAGAATAGTGGTGTAAGATGTAAGATTATGTAAATAAAACAAAATACAAAATAGAAAGAAATAAAATACGAACCTCAATAGGATGACCGGAGAACTCGAAGGTGATCGGAAAAACGGCCGGAAAAATCAAACATTGCCGGAGTTAACGAAATAGAAGGGTGTAAGATGGCCGGAATCAAACTAGTCACTACCACCGGAGTTTTAACCAAGAAAAATGGGGGAATGAAGCATCTAGCAAGGTCCGATCGAGAGGGAGAGAAAGAAAGAAGAAAGGGAGGGGGCTGCGCAGAATGGGAAAAGTCGGGCAGTAGGGTTAAAATTCATGCCAACCTTTTGCGGCGACATTGTCGTCGCAGAAGGTCATAAATGTCGTCGCAGAAGGTCTAAAAAAAGGGCGGCTATTTTCACCGCCTAAATACTTTTTTGGAGCCAAAAATTTTTTTTTAATATAATTAGTATCTGCGACGACTTTGTCGCCGCAGAAGGTGTTCAAATTTTTTTTATTTTTTTCCACCGCGTAAATACTTTGCTGGAACCAAAAGAAAAGTAAAAAAAATTATTTGACCTTTTCCGACGACTATGTCGTCGCTGAAAGTTTTTTTTTTTTTGACCAGAGAAAGTCAAAAAGTGGATGTATTTTGGCGTCTAGTGAGGTTTTGGCGACGACATTTGTCGTCGCAGAAGGTGTTCGTGATTTTTGCTTGTTTTTCTTGTAGTGAAATTTAATCATTTTTTAAACTATAATACTATTACAATCACGCCATGCGATGTAAATATCGGTCACAAACATTTTTTTAAAACTATAATACTACTACAATACTACCACTTATTACTTAGGGAAAAAAATGCTTATTAGTCAAAACCACTTACTGAATAAGTGAAATGATTAAATCAACACTTATTATAGGAAAAAGAACACCTCATAAAAACATCTTTTTTTCATATTTGATGAGACAGTAGAAATGATCAACCTCATGGTTGAAGTTTGGATAAGCTAATATGATAATATCCAAGGTTGTCAAGTTCGAGATCTTACCTAGGATCGTTTTTGTCATTGCAAGAACGGGATCGTAGGATCTGATCGGGATTTCATAAGATCCTACCGAAATTAAATATTATATATCATAGTATTGTATCATAAACAAAAGAGTGTCATTTTCATCCAAAAAAAATCATGTTCATAAAGAAAGTAATTCTCATTCAAAAGAAAGCTAGTCATTTTCATAGAAGATTCAAACTTTAAAGACAATACTAAAGAAAATCATTTTCATACATCCATTCACAAGTCATAAAAAGTTTGAAATACACGTCGTACGATCTTATGATCTTACTAACGATCCTACGATCTTGCTTACGAAAACAAACCATATGTAGGATCGGATCGTCGTACGATCTTACTAACGATCCTACCCAAAATCGATCTGACTAGCGAACCTGATAGAAATCCACTTGTAATCGCGGTTTCGATAACCATGCTAATATCTACTCTATCAATACTGATTTACTACGGTTATTAACAATCAAAATGGGTGTCCAAGAATACTAATAAATCGCATCAATCCAAACTTTCAAATAAAAAATACTTAAAACCAGAACCCAAAGTTCAGAGTGTACAGCCAGTCTACTAAAACCAAACATACGTACGTACACACTAGAATTTTATAAATTCTCAAGTTTTATCAATGTATATGTTAAAATTTAATTCTTTCATTTCTCCAGCAATTTAAAGAATTAAGTGGAACCTAAAAGTAGAAAAAGATATTAAAATGACTATATGATTATTGTATTTTCAAATTTCATGGTCTAAAAAACTATTGATTTTTTCTCTTTGATTCTCTCTACCAAACACAACCTAAATGCATACGCATATGGGCAAGAAAAAAACCCCTAGTTTTAGGACACTTTTATATTTTCATTTTGAGTGATTCTAAACACACAACACCTCATTGAGTCATTGCTAATACACATTCCATCATCTTAATGCGAAAGTAAAGATTAAGTTTAATCTATGGGTCATACGTCATTCATGAAAATCATATGAAAGAGAAAAATGTGATTAATAAAACTTAATTACGAGATGTGTGCCTCTAAAATGATCATTTTGTTTTAGTAAGTGATTTGTACATAACAAAGTTTTAACACACACAACAATTTTATATTAAGCGACAGTCTTATCCTTACTAACATTTTTATCATCATTGCATTTTACCTCTTAAATATAAAAATAAAATAATATTTTTATATGGAAATTGTTTTGTATGACAAATTTTGTAGTCTACAATTCATTTTTCTTTTGTTTTATGTATTACATGAGTATAGTTAATAAATGATTATTTTTTATAAAAAATATATAAGATCAACATATCATTTTAAATATAATAAAAAGTTGATATTAAAATTATATCAAATATGAATTTTAATATGTTATAAGTTATTAAAAAAATAAATAGTCAGCATAAGAACTTGATATTATATATTATATTGTTTTTGTCAAATTTTTTGGTTTTAGTAATATATATTTTAAAATCACGTTCTCATATATGATAAAAGTTGTATTTTTTTTTGAATTTTTATGCTGGTAACATAATATTAATTTTAAATTAAAATTAATATAAAAATTTAAGATTCAAAATAGATTTTAAAATTTAAACATTTAATTAGAAAGATTTTCATTAATAATGATTAGATTAGATAGTAATTAGTATTGAGTTTTCAAAAAAATATTAGAAATTTTTTTTGAAGAAATTATATTAGGAAAATTAGGAGGGAAAATAAGATATTAATTATTTGAGAAATTTACATTAAATGTTTTGATTTATTAATATATATAGATATTCGAAAGAGATATTTCCATTTATGAGTTATTGACTTTTTCATGTGAATAATTAAAAATAGGATTTATTATGAACAAAATCAACGTGTTTTCATGTTTTTTTTTTGCGTTTTCGTCCCTCCATGTTATTTTTTTTCATAAAAAACCTCAAGTTATTTTTTGCTTTTTGGTTTAGTGAAATTTGGACATTATAACCTGATTTTTCAGTTTTTAAGAACTCGTTCACAAATTATAATCAGGGTCTAATGTCCAAATTTCACTAAATCAAAAAAGAAAAAAAATAACGTGAGTTTTTTATAGAAAAAATAACATGAAAGAATGAAAACACAAAAATGTGAAAACATGGATTTTTTTCATAATAAAAATACTAAAATAATATTAAATGAAAAAGAAAAAACAATACGTGTAAAAGCATTTACTATTTCTGTGCAATTTACTTAAAAATGAAAAATAAAAAATAAGCTTATTATTACGAGCTATAAATTTATGGCAACCTAATGTTACAGTGTACGAACGTACACCAAGAACTGAGGCTTGGTGAGTGACGCTCTCCAATTCCAGCTTCAAACATGCCAGTTGAAGACAAAAATTCTAGCAATCAAGATGGCGATCAGAACCAAATTCAGAGTCAAAATCAACTCATCAGCTATTCAAGAAAGCGAAAACACTCTCAATCTCGGGTAATCAAAGCAATAAATTCAATGGAAACCAACCGTATTTCTGACTCATCTGTATTAGGGCTTGTTTTCCTTGCTCATACCTTTACTTATGATATTCGTAACCTTCCTGATTCGCTGCTTCTCGAAATTCTCTCTAGATTGCCTCTGAATTCAATTTTTAGGTTCAAATGTGTTTGCAAACACTGGCTAGCCCTAATTTCTCAACCTTCATTTTGCCGATTCTATTTCTCGCGTATGCTCACCTCCAACGCAGCATCATCGTCTATACCTTTCAGAATTTTGTATAGGTATATTTATGTGTCGAAATTTAAGGACGTCCTTGATCGATTTCGTCCCGATATTTACAATTCCTCAAAATTCTCTGTACTTTTTCTCTCTAGTTTCGAGGAACAACAACAATCCGATCAGTTTAAGGTCTTGGCTGTGAGTAACGGCTTGATTTTGTGCTGTTTATTAGGACCTTTGATTTATTATGTTTGTGATCCGGTTACTCGACAATGGGTTACTTTACCTAGAGGAAGAGAGAAATCCCCAAATCGCCACCCAATTTTCTTTGGGGAGGGGTTTGTTAGCAGGGTTAACGAAAATAATGTGCTTACGAGCTATACGGTTGTGAGAGTAGAAATGTTGAATTCACTCTCCACGCATCTCAATCTAGAGGCTTTTTCGTCCGACACAGGTAAATGGGTTGATTATAGATTGCCCTGCTCTAATCCGATTGCACTGCTCAAGCGCGGTGGAGGTCCTATCAGCTTTAATGGGATTCTTCATTGGTTTGTTTATGATCATGGTATGGTTGCTTTCGATCCTCATAAAAATCCCAAGTCTTGCCGGCTTATCAATTTTCCGGATGACAGGGATCCCGAGAGTGAGTACAAGAATGATGGGCTTTATAGATTGTGTGACGAGTGTCAAGGAAGGTTGCGTTTTTTTGAAGTGGCTCCTCAGGCCTGCTCATTTTACTGTTTTAGCATGTGGGATTTAAAAGATTACGAGAAAGGAGAATGGGTTTCCGAGTTTAAGGTTACCCGTAGTGATCTCTCATCTTCTGATCCTGAGTTGAGCAGCTGGTTGATGAAAGCTACTTTTCTTCCATTGTCATTCCACCCGTTTAATCTGGATATCGTGTACCTGAGGTGTGTGGAGCTTGCTTGTGTTGTATCGTATAATATTCAGAATAAAAGGCTAGATTTAGCCTGTAAAACTATAGGTGTTGTTGAAGACCTGTCTTGGCGTGTGGTGGTGCCGTTTGTGATACCAAGGTGGCCAACACCAGTTCCTATCCCACCTGTTTCAAAGAAGGCTGTCAAGACAAAACTTGCACGTTGCAACCGCTCGTATAAAATCTACACACGATTCTAGAGTATGTATTCTGGATGAGTGTGTCTCTTTAATCATTGTTGCTTGTTGATGTCTTGACTCTTGAGCTCTCACAAAAGATGCTTTGTTACAATTTTACTGTTAAACGGTTAAACCTATTAGCTTACTATAATCCCTTTGCAAATTTTCTATTCTCTATCGCGACTTAGGTTACTGCTATTCATGAGGATTTCTTTGCAAATGTTCTCTTTTCACATGTTACTGAATCAAAACCACATAAAGTGTGTGAGATGAATTTGCTTACATGGTAGACCTGTTTGGCATTTTATTCTGGATTATTTGGTTTAAAAAAGTAAACCTGTTGTCGTATTCTATCACAAACTCTCAAACAGCAGAGTGGGAAATAACAATGATTTGAGCTCTGAGGGTTGTGTGATATCGAATAACATCTTACCATGCCCTTGTAGTTTTGCCCAATTCCATTGGTATATTTTTGGAAAGGAACTCCTTTGTATTGTGATATGTCCTGAAACAGGACTCCACTCTCCATGGTTATATACTTATATGTTAAATCTTGATCGACTTTTTACCTCTCCTAACAACCTTTGTTTTCGCAAGTCATGTTAACTTTGTGGAGACAATGATCACCGGAGGAGCTCTCCACTTCTAGGAAGCGGGAATCTGATGGTGCAGCGCCTCGATGGGGGAAGAAAAATTCTTAGGTTGTTCTTGGATCAAACCACGTATACCTATGTTCCTTTTCCTCTGCTTTTGGTTCATGTTTACTTTTCTGTGCACCCTCTCTCAGCATGTCAAGCCGTTTGCCTGTATGTCCAAAGGTATAAGGTTGTATTTGGTAGAGGAAATCTAAAAGAAAAGAAATGAAGTTAAATTATTAGTTAGAATACTTGAATTATTTATATCAATTCTTTATGAAATCTCAAGTTGCATCAATATATAGCTTAAAATTCAATTATCTCATTTCTCTAGCAACAGTGAAGAATTAAATAGAAGTTAAAATTAAAGAAATAAAATTACAACAATCATAAGATTATGGGAAAATTTCACAAAAAACATTAAAGTACAAGTTTTTTTCCGATTAAGTCCCTCAATCAAATTTTTTGTCTGATAAGTCCCTTAACTAAATAAAAATCACGAATTTGGTGTTTTTTTCAAGAAAAGTTACCGGTAACCTGTTAAGCGGGTTGCAATTGCTGACGTCGATTTTATAAATCTATGATTTTTTTTCGATTAAGTCCCCCAACTAAATAATTTTGTCTTATAAATCCATTAACTAAATTATTTTGTCTTATAAATCTCTCAACTAATTTTTTTGCCACATAAATCCCTTATCTTGATGAAACTCATGTTATTTGTTGTTTTATCAATTTAAGTCATTGTTCAATTGACACTCACGTAACACATATGTGGATGCAAAAAAAATAAAACAAAATGATAAATCAAAACGATCATTTTTATTTTTTTTAAAGTTTAGTCGGGATAAACTGGTTAAATATATTTAAAAATTGTGGTCTAGACAAACACAGGATCGAAATAATCATCATTTATGTTATTATATCAAACCAACTTATATTATCCGGAATAACGGACTTTTAACAAAATTTATTATTTTCAAACAACCATCGTCGTTTTGAAAAAATATTGTTTTCAAACCAACTTAATTTTGGTCTAGACAAACATGGCATGCTCTGTCATCGTAATAAACATCGTCGTTTTTAAAAGTTTAAAAAAATTTGTTTTATTTTATCGAAAAGTTGAAAGGTTTAATTAGTTCGAGGGCTTATAAGGGAAAAAAAAATGAAATGGGGACTTAATCGAAAATTTTTTATACTTTGATGGTTTTTGCAAAATAGGTTTAAGCATGTTAACCTGTTATAAAAGGTTAACGGACCAATTTAAAAGGTTTAAGCAGTTTGGGGACTTATCAGAAATAAAAAATAAAATGAGGACTTAATCGAAAAAAATTTGTACTTTGATGGTTTTTTGCATAATTTTCCCTAAGATTATTGTATAATCAAGTTTCATAGTATAAAAAACCTAAGATTTTGTCCTCATTTCTTATCTCTTCAATTCCCTCTACCAAACGCAACCTAAATGTATTATGGAGATGACCGAACCATATCAAGCAGAGTAGCGTAGCATTGGCTTTACTCACTCACAACCTTATATTTATTATTGTTCCGTGGATACGATCCATTTCAACAGATGTATTTCTATTACAATCGTTTTTGTCTACATCTTGTCTTGCTATAGTTCCTTTTGGTGGAACTTAACGTTTATCTCCAATGTGACTTTACAACCACTTACTGGTTTCCTACCCTTGTCGTCGTTCAATCTCTGTTATCTTCGTCTCATGACTAACATTTACCTCCATATTTCTGTACTATCGATCGGCATCTCGTTTTCCATTGACACCAGTAAAGTTTTCGTTAGCGTATTGTGCATTAGTTTCATCCTTCATACACCCACCTTTGCGTTTTGATAGAATGTCAGGCTCGGCACACCCCTTCCCAAGTTACCATTACCAAACATCAGGCTCCTACAATGAATGGATCGATTAAGTTTACAGTAAAAACATTAGGGAAAAAAATGATTATCATCATTCCTTTTTTATTTCTATAGCAGTATTCATTTGCGTATTATATGGCAAATGACCAAAAATAAATCAAAAATAAAAAATAAACTTTGAGGATTTTTCTAGAAAAAAAAAATAACAATAGAAGAACGAAAACACAAGAAAACAGTTTTTTTCCCGTAATAAACCCTATTAATAAATACATGTTAAAACGTGGAAGTAAAAACATGACATATTAAAACATGACATATTTTTGCCTTAGGCATTGTTTGTGTACCTCTTAATGGAATCATTAAGTTCCATTAAGAGGTCATTTTACCATAAAATGACTTATTAATGATTACATTAATAAGTAAATAAACCATCCGTTACATCATCAATGAACAATAGAGATGCAGAGTTATATATACGATTATACGAGCCACATTAATTGACAAAACGTGTTTTGTTTTGAGCGATCGATCATATGAGACCGTACTAATAACGAAACTGTGAGACATTCTCGCCAAGAGAAGTGGATTGTATCATAACACGTTTTACCAATTTACTTCAAAATTGGTAGCTTCTGATTATCCTTTACATTCAACGCATCAACATCAAATTTTTTAAATTTTAGCCAAGTCTAGGAATGGTCAGAAACGTATTTAAATGTTGATGATTATTAAAATCTTATCTTTATATATTAAAAATCGGTAGCTTCTGATCATCTTTAGATATCAACTAATCAAATTCTCATTTTTCCTAAATAACTCTTTCAATTTACTCATTTAATTGATTTTTAAAAAAACAAAATTAATTACTATGTAATTTAAGTTCTATCAATGAAAGTCAATTCAATTTAATTACTTTTGCATTTAATACCTAATTGGCTTATTTTTACATATATTGATTTATATTAAATTATTTTATATAAGTTCTTTATATACTTTAACCGTCATCATCAAACATGTTTTTTTTTATCTTAACTGTTTATTTATTTCATTTATAACAATTAGAATATCACAAAATTACTTTATTCTTTATAATTTTTATAATTTATTTCTTTCAGTTTAATATCACTACTTTATTATTTGTTTTTATGATAATATTTTAAATGTATATATTATTAAATATAGTTATGTATTAAATCTATCTGTTTTATTACAAGAGTAACTAGATGCTACATGACACCTCACCTGAGATTGCCACGTGTATCTTACAAAAAAATAAAAAAGTTTAAATTATATCTATCCAAATCTAATATAATCTATTTTTAAATTCAATTCAAATCAAACAAAATCTAATACTCTACAAACTTATTGATTATCATCATATAATATATATAAATGTTCAAAAAAATATAAGAAAATAATTATTATTCATATATATTTAGACTTATATAAAAATAATAGATCATAATAGATAATAATATTATTCTTATATACTTTTGTTTAAAAAATAATATTTATGCATTTACCTTTTAATTTATTATGTTTTATATATATTAAAAATATACGTGTAATACGCGAGTTATAAACTAGCAAATACTATTATAAGAGTAACTAACTTGTCATTTGTCATCTTCACATGATGCCAACTGACGTCTTATACTAATGACAAATGTTAATTACTATTCCAAGATTAAATTAAAATTTTTAAATCAAATTACTTTTAAGATAAGATTAGGATTAATTACTTAAATCTCATAAAATCACAACAAACAATATTTAAAAGATTTTTTGATTAATAATAAAAATAATATAATAATAAACTTATAAATTATTAACGATTAGTATTTTTGTTTAAATGATTTATTTATAAAAAGATATATTAAATATCATTATTATTAAAAGTTGGAATATTAATTTTTAATTTTAAGTTTTATACTTATTTGAAACAAATTTATTAAAGTTATCCGTGTAATACACGGGCTAATAAACTAGTATAATACTGAAGTAACACATCTATCTTCTATCTATTCTAATAAAAGACTAAATAAATATCACATGTCGCTTTATTAGAATGTCGCATGACACATTTATGTATTCACATGTGTAACTTAACATTCAATTCTATTTTTTAATTTAATGTTTTATATATTTTTTAATTACTTAAAATATAAGGTTCGTTCTTTTGTTATGGGTTTCAATTTAGAAGCGAGATACACATTCAATTCTATTTTTTTAAATTTATATTACTTACAATAAAGGTCAAAGACAATCACAATTTAATGTTGGTTTGATTCTAAAAGAATGAGTTTAGTGTTTCACTCATGATCAATTATACATGATCCTATCTAGAGTTAAAGTTAGACTTAAGTTTAAAAGTTTTAATTTTAGACTAGAAATACAGTTAACAACAAAACAACAAATGTTATGTACAAAGATGTATTTTTCGATTTATTATTTATCTTGGACACATATGTTATATTTATTTATTTGTATATTATAATTATAAATTCTAATAAATAAGTAACTAGATGTCATTTACCTTTTTAATATGATGCCACTTATCATTATATATTAACGACACATTTATTTAATAAAATTTTTTATTATATTTATCAGTATAAATAAATATCAAAACAATAAACAAGTTATCATATGTTAGACCCTCTTTTAATCATTTGTCAATTCATTGTTTTAAAAACTTTTTAAATACATTTATAACTATCCAATTTTAAATTTTATTTTAATGTTAACTTTTTTAATTTTAGATTTACTGTTTAAAAAAATAAATATTTATTAAAGTTATCCGTCTAATACACATGTTATAAACTAGTCATTTTACTAAAACAAAACTAGATTGTCATTTTGAGAAAATCGTTTTTGGAATCATGTTTAAGAAATAATCTATTTATAAAATTTCATAACAGAACGAGATAGAAAACTGGTATGGATTGCTGCAATTTGGTTGAACAAGACCGTGAATAGCATTTAATTCAACAAATAGATTCAAGCTAACAAATGAACCAGAAAGTATGCTTTTTGATAATCCTCACCAAGATCAATCAATAAACATAAAGAAACACAAGAAAAACAACAAATTTCAAATTAATGCTTACAATGTGCAAACAGTACCAAGCTTAGATGCATAGTCATAGATAACTTGATATTAAAACTAAACTCCTAATCTTTATTGAACAAAAGAACATCATAAAACCACATTGTGTCACTCTAATCTTACCTCCAAAATCAACCAAAAAAAAGTTCTTTAAAGTCAAAACCACCTTCTCATCAAACTGCCTAGTTCAAAATATGCATCTAGAATTACCTTCTTAATGAGAACCATAACCGTTGACCACCGTCTCAGGCACTACACCAATGCTCTTCTCGACTACTAACACATTTCCCTCATCTTTAACCCTGCCATGACCTTGATCATTACCATTATCGTTATCATCTTCATCGCTATCCAAAGTAAACTGTGCATGATCAAGATGCTGCATCTCGGCTCCAAGTGGTTTATACTGCATCGATTCATTGCTCACGCCATGCTTTCTGCTAATGAAACTATACATTCCAGCAATAAAACACACAAGCAATGCAAGATGACAGTTGAATTGCAATGTAGCAATGGATCTAGCTCTATGAAACTCAGGGTGTCCTTTACACCTGATGGTGAAATTTCCTCTACTCTTTTCGCGCATAAAACAACCATCCGTAATCAAATTGGAATAAAACGAAAATCCCATCTGAACAAACCACATCCCTTGCAAAACCAGACCAACTCCACGTCCTAATCTAGAGTAGTTTGATTTTGGGATTCTAAGCTCAAGAATTGTGGAAACGATACAAATACAGATGGGAACAAGCAACAGATCATAGTAACGGTTCTCAATTCCATCTGGATCTTTCTTCTGGATGTAAAACAAAAAGAATTCTTCGACGAAACCAAATAGGCATAGAATGTTGAGGATTGGTGATGGAATTTGGAACGAACTTCTAAGATTGGTTAATATACCTAAAACTGAGAAAAAAAAGAACAAGGCGGAAATTAAAATTACCTCTAATTGAAGAACAACGCCAGTTTGATCATTGGATTTCAGAGCATCAACTACAGAAATTAAGGAATTTAAGGTGAATAAGAAGGAAATGAGAGAGATGGCGAAGAAGATTAAAGAGGTAAGGAAAGAGGTGGATCTGGATCGAGTAGTTGATGATGAAAGCGTTGTTGATGAGATAGATGACAGGTGAGATATTTGTTTTAGGGTTTCGGATGTGGAGATGATGGATTCAGAAGCGCCGATAAGGAATAATCCGCCGCCACCGATTGTGTAAGTAAACAGTCCTGCCATTGTTGTAGATTCTTCGTTGAATTCGTGAAGTTGATGCAGAAATGGAGAAAAATCGATGAATGAGATTGGGGTTTTTACTTCCCCAAAGGATTATTGGTGTCAAATTGTGGAAATTTCAAAGTCAAAGTGGAATATGAAGGAAGAAGAAAGAGACAGGGAAGATGAATGCGTATTTGGGCTAATCGTACGACGAGGACTATACCTCGCTGCCTACAAAAAAAACAAACCACCGCCGGCGCCACCACCCACCAGTCCACCACAACTGTGATATTGTTGAAGCTTGAAAGGTTAATTTCATGGGGATTAATGGTTATAATTACTAAAATAGTCAAATATTACACACATTTATCAAGTTTTAGCCATTAGCCACGTTCCACGTTTACGTGGTATGTACTTTTTATTCATATTATAATACATTACATTACAAAAGGTGTTTGGTAACGTAAATTGTGGTTATTTCCGTTACCAATTTTAAAAGTTTGCTCATTCCCAATAAAAATCTAATCATTACTTAAAAATTCTTTTTAACTCTTTCCCTTGGTTACAGTGAACCAGATTTTTACCATTTCATGGTTTGTCACGAAACCATCGAGTCTCCGGCGACTTATCATCTTCTCCGACGATTTATTATCTTCTCTGGCGACCAACAATTTTTCAAATAAACAAACATTTAAGTTTTATGTATAAATATGATTTTCATAGATGAAATCAGGTGGTGGCCTTTGTAAGAGAAATGATTTTGACGGATACACCCAAACGTAGTTGTCCAATCTCCGACGTGAATGTATCTAGAAAAAACTCTACCAGCATTGCCATGCTGCACAGCACCACCAGATCCTTTACATGACATTGCTTGTTATTTGACGTCGGATTCTCTGTCTCCCTCGCATTTGACCGGTACACGTATTTCAACAGCTTCTCCTTCGGATTATCAAAAACCTCCGGATCCTTCGTTGCAAACGGCTGAATCCGAAGATCGTCTCTCCTCTTTTAATTTCAAATGCAACGTCGTGGCTTTCCACCACAAGGTCCTCCTTCGCCGTCGCGTACTGGTACGACACCGGTGGTTCGATCCTCAACACACCATTCTCATCCCCTCATTTAGATGTACCTTCGTCTTCGTCCATTCCTGGTTTACTCTTTCTAATGTCTGCGTTCTTTGCTCCTTTCCTCAGCAACTAAGCAAGTTCGTTCGGGTTTTAGGAATGGTGGTCGCCGGAGAAGAGCTTCGGAGAAGATGATAAATCGCCGGAGACTCGATAGTTTCATGACAAATCACGAAATGCTAAAAATTTGGTTCACGGTAATCAAGGGAAAGAGTTGAATTTTTTTTAAGTAATGATTACATTTTTATTGGGAATGAGCAAACTTTTAAAATTGGTAACGTAAAGTACCACCATTTACGTTACCAAACACCTTTTGTAACGTAATGCATTAAAATATGAATAAAAAGTACATATCACGTAAATAGTGGTTATCACGTAAATGTGGTAACGTAAAGTGTGGCTCTTATGGTAAAATGAATATTTAATGGCTATAACTTGATAAATGAGTGTGATATATAGCTATTTTAGTAATTATCCCTTTTAATTTTATTGCAGATTAGATATCTTAGACGGGCAATCGGGATAGCATGATTGGGATCCCATCTCATCAAATTATAACATCTTTTTTATCTTCAAAATCTATATGTATTTAACATTGATGTTCGGATTTTCATTTATGCGATGAAAAGACATTGAAATAAACGCAACACATTTTTGTCATACATAATAATTTTATTTAAAACGATAAATCTGTCTTCACTTTTAGAAGATACAAGACAAACATGATAAAAATAATACTAATGATAAAATAATCATTTTTGTAAAACTTTTTGTGTATGACAAAATTGTGTTGTATACAAATCACATCCTTTTTGTAAAGTGCTACAATTCTTTTATTTTTAATAATTAATAATTAAATAATAGTTGTAATAAAAATTGCAATTTGACTTAGGGGTGGTCTTTTTCTTGTAGCAAGTGTTTACAGGCCTCGAAGCACTTATTTAATAAGCTTCAATATTTCCTAAGCTTCAATTCATCAAATTTATGAACTTTAAACCCATTCGAGACTTTAATGATAGATTTCTTACATCAGGAACACTTGAAATTACCAGAACGTCAACTAGGAACACAGATTTGATTTTGATAATCTTCAACCTTGATTGAGTGAATATGAGGATTCAGGATAAGAAAGAAAATACTCTCGTATGCCTTGTAGTTGCAAATGAGAGCAACCAACTTTGGAAGACTTACTTTATGTAAGACATGAAGTGGGTTTGAGAGATTTGCAATTATAGCCCCTGTACTTGAGTTTATGATTTAAACAACTTTCATATTTCCTACTTTGACTCCTAACTTTTTATTGGAAGACATCAGACATGTAAATAATTTGCATATTATGTTTGTGGACGAAACTTTGGGAACATGTCACAAACCCATAGGAAACATCATTCGTATGATATAATACATTGCTCAAGTAGATTTTGATTCGTTAAAGTGTCATATATAAAACTGCTGACTTCCAATAGTCAAACTCCCAGTTACTACTTTAACTTAAACAATATAAATACCATGAATTACAAGGAAATTAAACTAAGGATGTCGCATATTGAAACCGTATTATTAAATCATTAAGAAAATAAAACACATTTGAATCCATTAATGGTGTTGCTTTCTTGATTCGAAAATTCGACCTGCATAACGAGCTAGTTTGTGATGATCTTCGTCAACAAAGATTCTTTAATTTCTCTCTACCGACTACCAATCTTTGATGATGGGAAACAAGATTGTATACGAAGTTGTTGCCTAATATCACTTAATGACATATAATCTTAAAAATGTGTGGTCTTTGTAACTTATCAAACATATAATTATCACCTTAAGTAATATTAATATTTAGGGGTATTTTTGTTTGCTTATGTACGTTGTTTATCTATTTATTGAGTTTTCAAAACGTAATAAGCTACTTTAAGTGTTTGACAAACTATATCAGATAAATACTTATTTACATTTTAAAGGGGTTGAAAACTCAATCCTAATAAGCACTCCTCAATATGCTTGTTTGAAATAGCTTGTGAGTTTTGAATGACAAAATACCAAAATAACTATTAATTTATTATTGTTGTTTTTGTTGTTATAAAGTAAATAATATACTATTTATTGTTGATAGTTGTTATTATTATGGTTTAATTTTCTTCTATTATTGTTGTTATTAGTATTTACTTTATCCATCCCAAACTAAATACCCATATTTTTCTTTGTTTTTTTTTTTTTCAAAATAAATGTCCATGTTAGATAGGATTCCAGTTATAACCCTAATTATGGCGTCTATAAAATTAAAAAAAAATTCAAGACAGTTGGCCTTTAAACAAGTTAAATAATAATAATGTCATTTAGTTAATAAAAACAATTAAATTTTAATGAGTAACTTTTTTCAAGTTTAGGATAATAATAATTTAACCTATTAAATAAATTGATGATGATGACAATAAGCATGAAATATTAATAACAATATAGAACTTAAACATAATTAAATTGCTTTCATTAAATAAATAGTAAGAATGTCCATTTTGAACATTTTATCCATTAAATAATCAAATCCAAACACTTATAAAACTATTTATCTACTTATTGTCTTTACAAACAACATAAGCAAATTCAAACGGTATTTTTTAACAGTAAGTTTAGTAACAACAACTTATTTACCTATTAGTTTTCTAAACTCATAATTTATCTTTAAAAAACAACCCCAAACATCCTCTTAATCTATATTATTATAAATTCTGACAATAGATTGCCGTCAGTTTTATTTAAATTAAGGTGATCAACAAATACTCTAATGTTTTTTACAATTAAGTAAATTGAGTTTTCTAGACGTTATTTATCTTTTCTATTGCTAAAATACATATATAATATATAGACACGATGGAAGTGTAGAGATATATTCAAACGTATCACTTTTCTTAAAAAAGTGTTAGTGGTTGTTTGTTTACATCTTAATGAAATCATTAAGAGACTCGTTTAAAGGTTAAACCACGTCTTAATGATTCCATTCAACACATTCATATTACTTTTCTTATAAGTTACTCAACACCTTTTGTTTTCAATCAATTTTATAAAGTAATGGTGCGTTTGGTTTTTTGATGGGTTTGAAATGAGTATGTATATAGGTATGAGTTTGAAAGAAATAGGAGAATGAATGATGATGAATGAGAAAACTCTTGAGTGTGGATGTGTTTGAGTGTTTGATAATCATTTCCACATATTTGATAATCATTTCTCAAACAAACAATATCTATTAAACTCAAACTCATTTCATACCTTAAAAACTCACCAACCAAACACACCCTAAATTTAGATGTTACTTAATTATACAAATTTATAATAGTAAGAAACGAAACAATCTCGAAAATTTTTAAATCAGATCAATTATAGGATCAATATCAAATAACTATGAAAATACGATGTCAAAATCACATTTCAATACACTTTATAATAGCAAAGCCATGGACATTATAAATCTAGTTTAATATTAAAACTTTTTATTAATGAGTTGTAATACTTCAACAAAGCAATAGACAAGTTAAACAATATATATAAATTTTGACACATCAAATATTACCAATTATTTTTTTTAACAACAATATATGAAAATACAAAAGTTTGAAAAGTTTGTTTACTCAATAAAGGAAAAAATATATAAATCAAGAGAAAGTCCTCTATTTTGAACCGTTAGTTTTACAATGAACTCTTATCTAAATCAATCTATTCTATTAAATGAATAACTAAATGACACATAACATTTAATTAGACTGTCACTTGAATCAACCAAGAAATGTCACGTGTATTATAGAATATTTAATAATTTAAAAATAAAACATAAGTAAAGTGTTTAATTATAAAATATAAATAAAATAATATTTAAATCATATCTATTTAAATCTAATAGAATCTATTTTGTATTCAAATCAAATCCAATAAACTCTAACACTCTAATAACTTATTAATTATAATAATAAAAGTTTACAAAAATATAGAAATAATATTTATATATATTTAAAAATATAGAAAATTAAAAGGTCATGATAAATACTAATATTATTTTTATATACTTTTGTTATAAAAATTAATATTTCTATCCTTACATTTTAGTTTATTATATTTTATACAAACAACAATATATTAAAAATGTACGCGTAATACGCGGGTAATAAACTAGTTATGTATGATATGATGATAAATATTTGTCACTTTTTTTAATCGGACACTTTAAGTCACTCAATGATATTTATAGCATTCAATCCCTCTTTCTCGTGTTAGTTATCACTTATCACGATGTTACCAAGTCAAAAAATAGTATTCTTTTAAGTTATCTTCTTTAAGTTAATTGACATAAAAGGGAAAACTCCAACAACCTTCAATTGATTTACATAAAACTAAAAGAAGACATTAGTTTGTTTCAAAAGCATTTTACAAAGAAAGAGAAAAGCAAAAAGGGTATTTATTGTTCAAGATGCTTTGATATCTTCTCTTGATCCAAAAACCACAAGAAAATGTACAAAATAACAAAATTGTCAACAATGACACGTATATTGATGATCCTAACAGATATGATTCGACTCGATGAGATGGAAAAAAACCCGAATTATATTTTCAATAAGATAAGTTTTCGGTGGTCCGAAGCTGGGTGGAGCTCCTTTCAGTATGGGTCTGTAGGTGTAGATGAGTTGAGCCTCTTTTAGTATGGATATGTATGTGTAGATGGACTCAATCCATTACCGGTTATAGTTTCTTTGGGGTTTTGGATTTTGTGATGTAATCAATAGTTGGGTTTTATGTACTCTCTAATTAATTAACTCGAATAAAAGAATACTCCCTCCTTTTTTGTAGATGTAGGTCACACCGATTAAACCACATAATCTTGTGCATTACCTTTTAAGATCGTTTCGTAACACATTGTTTAGGTAAGATCACATATTAGTTTTAACCAACCTTGTTTATTCCCATATTTGGTGGTGTTGTAGTTTAAGTAAAACGGTATAATTAAGTGAAAAGACCCATACGTAAAGACAATAATAACCATAAATAATGCTTAATACAGGCTCATGCTTTTGGTCGAAGCGGCAATAATTCCTTTCAAACCCCAATTTACATCCTCGAAAGAACATTGTCTTTGCCATCTACCTAAGACGTGCTAAAAACTTAAAAAGGCAATTACAAGAAGATGATGAAGATTCATATGATCTTCTTGTCCTTATTAACATAGTCCGTTAAAATTGAGTTGAAATAATGAAATAACTAAGAATTTTAACTATTTAGGAATACATGTTGATAGTTAATGGGTTGAATTTTTTGTTGTTAGCTATAATTTATTAACTCAATTACCATAAGGAACACATTTATTTCAAAATTATACTTTTAAAAGGTATATATTTAGGAAGAAACTAATTTTATGGTATTTTGTTGAACATGCTTAAAGAGAGTAACTAATGAAAAATGATGAAAAGTGGTAGAAAAACAAAAAAAAAATGTCATGTAAAAGTGGAAGGAAAACAAAGAATTGTTGATCATGTTTTAAGAAATAAGAGGGAAAGAGAATAGAAGAAAGCATTGCTTTTTTTCAAAATATAGGAAAAAGTAAAATAACAATAAAACTTCTTACATATGTTTCTAATCTTTTATTTTTTAAGCAATCTTACTGGTTTTTCACCGTGTATTACATGGATAACTTTAATAAATATTTATTTTCTTAAAATGATAAACCTAAAATTTGGAAAAAATTAACATTAATATAAATATAGAATTGGTTTACAGATTATAAACTTTAGGTCATGATTTTATTTAAATTATTCAGATTGGAATATAACATATTTAAAAAATATATAAATGTATTTAAAAGTTTTAAAATAATGAAGTGACAAATGATAAAAAGAGTAATCAAATTTTAAATGGTAAAATGTAACTATTAATGTTAATATAAATTTAAGTTTAAATTTACATTTTTATACATTCAAATTTAAAAAAAAATATTAATTAAATAACTTCTTTTTAAATCATCTTTTTATTTTAATACTAATATTGTTATACTATATTTATTTATAGTAATAAATAATATAAAGGTTTTAATTAAAATACATGTATCATTAATATATGATGTCATAGAAGAAATATAAAGTGACATCTAGTTGATTATTTATTAGAATCTATAAATTATAATATATAAATAAAAATATATATATAACATATTTATCTAAGACAATTCATAAATTGAAAAATATGTCTTTATACACAACATTTGTTGTTTATTGGTAACTATCCGAATCTAAAAGTTAAAAATTTAAACATTGTTTACTTTAACTCTAGATGGTAGAACGTACAATTCGATCCTGAGTGAAAACGACTATTTTATAAATAAACCAACATTGGATATTGATTGTCATTGACTTTTATTGTAAGTAAATAAAATTTAAAATATAGATTTTAAAAATAGAACTGAATGTGTAGCCCACTTCTAAATTGAACGATTAACAAATGAAGGAACATTGCATTTTATTTTAAGTAAATAAATATATATAATATAATATTAAAAAATATAATTAAATGTTAAGTTACACATGTCAATACATACATGTGCCAAATGATATTCTAATAAAGCGACATGTGATGGCTATTTAGTCAATTATTAGAATTGGTCAGTATTATATTTAATAAATAATTATTTTTAATAATATATAAATTTAAAATATTATAATCCAAAATAATATAACTTAAAAAATAAAATAATTTTTTTGTTAGTGTATCCTTAATTTTTATTGTTAAAAAAATTATTTTCATTATTTTTCAACGTATAAAACTCATCCAAAAATATAAAAAATTAAAACTTAGTTAAATACAAATATCATCGTATTGATTCTATGCCAAACTAAAATCTTTTAATTTTTCAGATTTTGTTAAAATAAATAATTATACTGGAAAATAAAAATGGAAAAGAAAGTAAGGCGACGTTTGGTTCATAGAATGTTTATTCATGGAATGAAATCTGTTAAGGAATGGAATCCCGGAAGGAATGGAATCTGTCGGAATAGGATTGGAGGCGGGTGAAGATGAAGTCTAGGGTTTGGTTACTGTCAAAATCTTTGGAATGGAATTTGAATTTCATGGCACTAGCCCAAGGAAAATAGATTCCTTCAAAAGTGATGTTTTTTATTAACAAAAGAATCTTCATTCCATTCATTTTTACTGACAAACAGCACTCTGGAATGAAATTTTCATTCCAATTCCATCAAATTCAAACGCCCCTAAATATTACACGAAATCGGAAAATGAATGCTTTGGAATTCTTATCCACCAGGGTAAGGATAAAGGAAACGTTAATTACGAAACCGTCCCATATATAACCCGCAACGTAGCTTTCAGTTTCTATCATCGTCCTCGTCCCCATCTGGTCAAACTGTTTCCACTCAGAAGAAGAAAATGGATTTGCTTGTAATCATGTATAAAAATTCTGTTAATTTAGTATTTTTGTTGTTAATCGTCTTCGGAGGCTCCGTTCATGGCCGTCGATTGTTGTCTCAGGCTAGACCAGATCCTAGTAATGCCGCACCGTTTGCTCGATGGCTGGTTTCTCAGAGTTCTTGGGGTATTTTGAGGTGATGTTCCTACTTCCGTATTACTGTGTTCTTGCAGTTAGATTTGTATCTGCTGTATCGTGTTATTTCTGGTGAGTAATTGCTGATGATAATGTGTTTGAAGACGTCGGTTTTTAGGTTTATGAAGGTGTTTCGAATTCTGTTTGATTATGAAGGCGAAGAAATGATTGTGTTTGTTATTGCTTAAATTAGTTAATTTCTGATGTAGTTGGAATTGGATACAGATTTGGATTTGTTTTTACGTTGAACAAAACAAGCTCGGATTACAAGAATAACTCAAGGGGGGTGTTTGGATGGGCTTCTAAAGTGAATTACAGTAATGAATGATTGGTTTTGAGTGTTTTGCAATAAGTGATTAGACTTTTGAGTGTTTGGTTTTGAGTGAAGTTACAATAATCAGATTTGGAGAGGCTGTAAAAAATTTGTTGACCACATCGGAAGCACACAACCAAACACCTCCTTAACCCTGTTTTCCGAAGTGTAGCTATGTGGTTATATGGTGGTCTTAAAACCTAATGAATATAATAGGATATCTTGGAGTAATTGATGATGGTGATATCAATTGGCTTTGCAATTGTGAGAATTCTGAACTGTCATTGCAAAGTTACATTTAACCTAATTGGGGTGTTGTTTGGATGTGTTATAAGACTGATTATTTTCGACTTGAATTTATGTAATGATAGTCCGATTTTGCAGCACCATTGCAGATGACTTGAACGGAGCACCCTTTGGGTATGTTTTAGTCTGCTTTTGTTGCACTAAATCGTTGTATTATAAAATTTTGAAACCATTTCATGTGACAATGCAGGAATGTGGTTTCGTTTAGTGATGGTCTACCTGACAAAGGCAGTGGCATTCCGTATTTCTATCTAACAGCTCTGGATCCAACTGCTCGTTATGCGTTGAAAGATCATAGAACTTCCTTAACAATTAGCGAACACCCACTTGGAACTTGTGGCAACATAGACCCTGAAAATCCAACTTGCTCTAAAATCACACTCACCGGAAAGGTATGTTATTGGAGTTAAGAACAGGGGTTTCCTTAGTTTTTTCCACTGCAGAAATTGTGTATGCTAGTTGGTTCCTCGATGCGCAGATGTAGCATGTAAATATGGTATGCAGATGTATTCCGAAAATTTATTTTGCAGTACAAATAAAAAACAAATAATTTGTAAGGGTACTGCATCTCCTCAAGAAATCTGTTGTCGTCGTGGATAGTTAATTCCAAAATCTAGAATTCATTACTAATGACAATGCTTGGTTCCATTACTATAGTTAGCTTGGCAAGTAAATTTCTTAGTTTATTTCAGTTGAACTTGCTAGATGCAAAATCTGAGGAGGCTGCATTTGCTAAAATCGCGTTATTTGCCAAACATTCTGAGATGAAAGGTAAATATAATGTTGTCTATCGCATCTTCTTTTTATTGGATGTGTAATGACACCATTTAACACTTCTCGTGCTTGTTGATAGACTGGCCGAAGGATCATAATTTCCAGGTTTACAAATTGGATATCGAAGACATATTCATGATCAATTATTTTGGCGGTCCTAAACCTCTCACAGTGGATCAATACCTTCGTTCTGGAATGTAAGTCGGGATTTGGGACCAATAAGTACCCACCCAAACCATAACCAGTATATAAATAAGTTTATCAATGTAACACATGATAGTTGTAAAACATGATATACAATAAAATTATAGTTTTACGTTTGATTCTAAACCACTTATACAAACACATATTTTTGCCATCTACAGGAACAAAGGATCAGCTATGTGAAAAAACCAGCATGATCCCATGTTTCTGTGAATTCTTCCCATACTCTGTGCAGCATGAGTTTTGAATCAAGAACCAGTAAATTATGTAAAGTATTCATGTAACTTTAACAATTCAAACTTATGAACATTTGTGTGCCACGGCTCGTTGTTTCAAGAAAATAATCGTCACAACGAACCATGGAAATGTAAACTAGCAACTGTTGACAGTATTGCAATATGTTGGTGATTGAACTCCTGAGAGCATTCATAATGGAAGCAACATTTATGAGTCATAATTCTACAGGGTTAATCATAACCATCCAACTATCAAATTTGTCTTATTTGATCACCAAATTATTTTGTGTACAAATTTAGTCTTTAAAGTTTAGTTGGTTGATTTATTTTGAGGAAAATGATCAGTCAAACCGGTCAGTCTGTTGATGTGTCACCGACTTGACATATTAGATGGTGTGGACGCCTTCTGTATAAGGTGATATATCATAGCTGTCTCATTTAAACAACTAAACTATTAAAATGTCCATTTAAGTAACTAAACTATTAAAAATGTCATTTTCAACAATTTTTGTTTTTAACTTTGACTATTATGATGACATGGATGCTATGTGTAAAATAGAGTGTAAAATTGTTATGACAATAAGTTAAGTTTTGATATTCCTAGATATAATTGTCCTCTGTCACTACCAACAAAACCGACTACCTTTCATTCTTCCATCATACACATTTTTATGTGTGCCATAAAAGTGACTATTTTGTTCTAGTAACCAACGATAACCTATTTCTAGTAATATAAATATTTAACTTGATGTCATAAAAAACTAAATATAATGGTTTCTTTTCATCAAATAACATAGCAAGTGATAAAACGATCATAATGAAAAATAAATTAGTGACTGGAAAGAGATATTTTTAATTGTTTAGTGGCTTAAATGAATATTTTAATAGTCTAGTGATTAAAATGAGACAAATATGATAGTTTGATGGTCAAAATAAAAGTCACCTTTGTAAACATGGTGTCCATGTCATCCAAAATGACACATCATTGACACGTAAGCATAATGACTGGTTTGGCTGGTCATTTTCCCCAAAATGTAACGGTCAATTAAAGTATAATAATTAAATGTATACAAAAATAGTCTAGTGACTAAGTTAAACAAATTGAATAGTTGGATGGTAAAAAATGTACTTAACCCAATTGTATATGGCATATTATTATGACACAACCCCATTGCGTAAGCGACTTTCATTAAAATTTTATCAACCTTAAGTACTTCAATAGCTTGACGTACGGGTGTTATATGTTGGACTGCTAGCACTGGCCATCAATCAGTGGTTCGGTTCTCTGGATTTCATTCGATATTTGGTCATGTCAGATTCGAGAATTACCCAGAACCGAATTGAGAGTTGAAATAGTTTTTTTTTTGTATGATTGCATAAAACTTGGAAGACACCACTCTCCCTAAAAACATGGGATACCATAGCTCCAAAAAAATCAGTCCGTTCAAAATCAAAATAAAAAAAATCCCACTCAAAAGCAAAGAAAAGCAAAGGCATAGTAATCGTATTAAAAATCATAGCACCAACCATTCAAAAAAAAAAATAAAAAGTCGGGCCCCATTCAAGAAATAAAATATGATTCCATCTTTACAAGTTTAGAACAATGGTTGAAGTTGAAGATCAATGCATAAAATCAAAAGCAAATTTGGTTGTATATCATGTATTAAGATACCCAAGCAAGTCTTTTTTCTTGTTCTTTTGAGTTTTGATAATCAAAATTACATTGTTAGGTGTTATTAATTTGTAATTGTTAGTTGTGGTATGAAACATTGTTAAGTGTTATTAACTTATTTCTTAGTAAAAAAACTAAAATTTGTTTGAATGTTTGAATTTTTCAGTAAAATCTGAATGAAAGTAACTTTCTTGGTCGGGAAGTTAGGGTGTTCTTGAAAGTAATTTATAGCGGTTAGTTTATACTTTTATATATTTTTGGTGAGGAAGATGATGTTCCAAAAAGTAATTTATAGTCTTGTTAATCTGTAATATTTAGTTGTTTAATGTTTAGGGTTTATAATGAAAGAATGATGTTCAGTTTATAGTTTATTATGAAAGAATAATTTTTAGTTTAGTTTATAATAAAATAATAATATTTTGTTTAGTTTTTAGTTGTTGTTTAATGGTTACAGTTTAAAACGAATGAATAGTGTTTTTTATTTGTTGTTTAATGTTAGGGTTTATAATAAAAGAATAATGTTTACTTTAGTGACATTATTTTTATATACTCTTGGTGGATTCATAAATTTCATATAATGTGTACAATTATTTTATATTTTTCGGTAAATGATGAATATATTGATGAGACTCCTCATAATACATTGAATGTCAATGATGAGTCAAATATCGAGAAAGTAAGAATTGCATCACCTAATGATAAAAGAAAAAGACAATTAAATGTTGGATGTAACACCCACATTTCTCACACAAATGCCACGTCATTAATTGATCATAAGTGGCAATATCGCAAACATCTCAAGTACACATGTCACAGGATTAGCGGAAAATTACTATTAATAAAAACTTTAACACGAAGGTCACGTACATCATCTCATAAACTAACACTGGCACACATACACAACTGATTACTGTTAACATACATACAAAGATCAGATACAACAGTTCCAGGATTATTATCAACAAAACAGTCGACGCACGCAACTCTAACTGCCCCGATCCCTACTTCGGCTGCTGCGGCTGCGAACCCACGGTATGACTGCCTGAGACTGTGAAGACCACCCCTTACGGGGCAGTTCTCACCAGTCTAGGTCCCACATCATGCAATACGATATCAATCAAACTAAGATAGAGTAATTATAATGCGGAAAATTAAATTACAGTACAAGCTATTAAGATTTAAGTTTAATACAGATTAAGTTTTTAAATTAAACTTATAAAGGGCACAAGTCTAATCTAATTCATGTCATCATATTATCAAAAGAAATCTACCCAGATCACCACAATATCATCATCCAATTAGTACCAAAATGAGATCGTTGAGTAGAGGTCTATGATACTTCTGTCTTGATCGTGTAAGACCTAAGAACTTGGTCCGGCAGGTGACTTTCCTTTGCTTTTTCCTGTAAAATTTTAACGCAACATCTGTAAGCAAAGCTTAGTGAGTTTATAGATTTTCAATATTAACATGCGTGTCAAGCGGAGTCATAATTCTAAGCGTGATAAGTCTTGGCTGCCGCTACAGCCCTCATCATGATTGAGATATAGTATCTTAAGATCGGATGATGTTCAAACCACACTCACGCTTATATCGTGGGGATCAGCCACATACTGGGCTAGCTACCAGTAGGTCAACATGGCCGAACATCGGAGGTCATTACCAAGTTCGTGAGAACTGGTGAAATAGCCGGGTCTAGAACAATAGACCATAAGGGCTAGTCAAGCTGAATAAATCTTATCAAGTCTGATCAATGAAGTAAGCATAAGTCTTAGGAGTCATGATAGCAGCGAATCATAAAGCAAAGTCTGAAGTGCTAATAAATGCAATATGAAATGATAAGCAATTAGCTATCATGATTCACTGGGCAACACCCATCCATGGTGTGCACAGGTCTCAATCCAGCTGATAAATGAATGTCAAATAATGTAACAGCATCAATATATCTCAAACGGATCTTTGCATGTTCAATTCGAATATCTATAACTCACAGTTTGGGTCTTGGTCAAACAGATATAAGAATCTGCCACCTGAGTTATCTCAGGATTTTGTCAATCTGTAATCTTGTCAATTCTTTTTCTTTGTCAAATCAAGTCTCTGACCCGCTTTTAAGTCTTTTAGTCTTTGTTCAGCTAATATACTGAACCTGTTCAAAATCATTCATGATAATATCATGTCATTTTCATCATCTCTATTAATGTCATCATCTTTTGGTCATAAATTCTTTATTTCTATCTGATTCTGATAACTTTCAGTTCATCAATCTTTATTCTTTTAATTCTCCAAACATTCACTAAATATATATATCAAATTATATAGAATCGGGTTTCGGATCACCCAAATTCGGATTCATCCGGATTGGGGACCCGGATTCGGATCCAACCGAATTGGGCACCCGAATTCGGACCAAATAATTAATCCGAATTAGGACCAATCCGAAACGTAAGGTCCGAAATTAGGATGACTTGGGAACCAAATTAGGATCATTATAGATCCGAAATTAGCATCACATCCGAATTAAGGTTATATCCGAAATAGGAAATCCGAATTGTGCACCATGGCCAGATCCGAATTTGAGCATCATCCGAATTCGGAACCGAAGTGGTGCATCATCCGAATTCGGACATATCCGAATTCGGATCCTTCATGTTCATAAATTTCCAGATTTTGTTCTTCATGTTCATACTTATACTCATACGGATTTTCACATAAAATTCACAAAACTTATTTATATTAACATGCAACGTTTTATTTTGTTGTATTATCATTATTTGAGTGTTTTTATATAAACTTTTTGATCAAAAACATCTTAATTTAGTCAAGATCATCCAAAAACTCATAATTTTCTCAAGAACACTTTATTATAAAAATCCATATTTTCTTGCTTATTTTTGATAATCTGATCTCATATTTTTGTTTCTATTACATCTATTATCATTAATTCATCATAATCTATTAAGATCTAACACATGCAACCTTAAATTCATGTTTTTACATCTTTGGTTTCGGTTTTTTATCAAAACCGAACCAAACCTTTAAAAATCTTAAAATATAACTCAAAATTACCTCAAATCCTGTAGATTCCAATTGTTTGATGATAATTGTAACTCCTTCTTGGCTTTAATCTTCAATTTAATGCCGATTTTTATGGAACTTTTGATGGATTTGTGAGAAATCCGTAAGTTTTAGAGAGAAGTTAGAGAGAGAGAGTTAATTGTAATAATGATCTTAAATGATCATTATTTAGTTTATATACTTCATTTGTATTTAACCCACTTCTACTTTTGTATTTTACATCTCTTTTGTTTTACTCATTTTAATTATATCATAAATATAATTTAAAATCATATTTACTTAATTAATATTTGCATCATAATAATATAACAAAATTACATTATTATATCAAAATCAAGCGTTACATGATTGATAAAAAGTTAGGTTGTTACAGAGACACACACAGGACTCGAAAACGTAAGCTGGACAGCTCGTGAGTACGCGAGGGTTAGACTCTGCAGGTAAGCACATATAACATACACAGCACATATATCTCAGCACACATATGCAACTCTATGCATAACACATATCTCTGCTCGAAAGGGGACCACGTTCCCCGGCTAACAGGCCGCACACAGCAGCGGTTAGCCACTCAATAGGCACAGGAGCGACCTGGCAATATCTCTGCCGTATATATACAGCCTCATATCTCGTGACTGGTTAGGGACAGTCAGCCTGCGCGATCACATATCGCGGGTACCTGCAGTTCAAACACATATAGCACGTATAGGGTAGAGAAACTCATACCTGCGCCGTATCTCTGTCTCATATACACATATCACACCACATAACTGACTCGTAAAAGACTACGCACGATTTGTAAAAGAACTCGAGTACTCACCAATACCCAAAGCAATAGAAACCCGGACCCTATCGCTGCTCAGAACGCGGACGGCTCGAACCTGTAATTAACACGGATCTCGACAGATTAATATAAGCCCGACCGCTAGGTAACAATCCCAAACATATTAGATATAAGCAAACACGACCCCCGGAACCATTCCGAACGAACAACCAGCGCCCCAAACCGATCCGACCAACCTACTCCGATCGCGGACCGCGCCCAGGAGGGCCTCGGCCGCGCCCGCATCGCGGTCGCGCTTGGCCGACCGCGGCCGCGCTCACGCAGGGTTACAGACCTGCTGTTCGATTTTCATGGCAGAAACCAGAGGTGATAACCTCTCTACTCGTTTCCAGCAGACAAAATTGCACAAAATTCACATGTATAACATACCAACGATTTCCAGAACCAACCTTTAGCATAACACATACATATACCTCAATTTTCAGCAAGAAACTCAAGATTTATTACCTCCAATCTTCAAGAACACAAAGAATGAAGATGATTGAACAATTCTCAGCAACAGCTTCTAATTTCTTGGAGACTTCTTGCTGGACTCAGCTCACACACACATACACATTTCTGAGTTGCCAAAAGAGGAAGGAAAGGAAAGCTAGGGATTATCCACACACATATAAATACGCTTTCTATAATTAGAAACTCCGAACCCGACAAATCCGAACCCGATATCACTTTTTCACTATTAATATCAAATTAACCCAATTAAATCCACGATCTCAAGGAGATAATTAATCCGCTAAATAATAGCTCGGAGACACGTATCACTCGGTCTCGACACGTTAAATCCACGAAACGGGATTTAATTGGACCAACGCAATAATATTAAAATAAAGAGCCAGTAAATTAAATCCACGTACCAGGCTCAAATTCGGGATGTTACAAATCCTCTCCTCTTAAAAAGATTCTGTCCCGGAATCTAGCTCGGACTCGGGAATAGCTGCGGATATCGGCTCCTCATCTCGGCCTCGGGCTCCCAGGTGGCACTAGTACCCTTATGATGCCTCCACTGAACGAGTACTAGCACAATCTCTTTATTTCGCAATCTCTTCACTTTACGATCGGTAATCGCCTCAGGCTGCTCGACATATCTCAGATGATTATCCACGGTGATCTCGGATAACGGCACAAACTGATCATCTTTGGCCAAACACTTTCTCAGGTGGCTCACATGAAATGTATCGTGAACTCCGGCCAACTCGGGAGGCAACCTCAATCTATACGCCTGATCTCGGACTCTGGCGATGATCTCGAACGGACCGATGTACCGCGGACTCAGCTTACCTCGATGCCTGAATCTGATAACTCCCTTCCACGGCGACACTTTCAACATCACGCGATCTCCAACACTGAACTCGAGCTCATTCAGACGACGATCGGCATAACTCTTTTGCCGGCTCTGCGCCACTCTCATATGCTCTCGGATGACTGCCACTTTATCGCTCGTCTCCTGCAATAACTCGGGTCCACTGATAGGTCGCTCGCCGACCTCGCCCCAACACACCGGGGTTAGGCACTTACGCCCATACAGTGCCTCGAACGGAGCCATCTTGATGGAGGAATGGTAGCTATTGTTGTACGCAAACTCGACTAACGGCAAGTGAACGTCCCAACTACCACTGAAATCAATCGCACAAGCTCGGAGCATATCCTCGAGAGTCTGATTCGTCCGCTCTGTCTGCCCGTCTGTCTGAGGTCTGTACGCTGTACTCAACTGAACTCTCGTCCCCAACTCGCGCTGAAAGCTCTGCCAGAACCTCGAAGTAAACCGCGCATCTCTATCGGACGTAATCGACATCGGAACGCCGTGCCTCGACACTATCTCACTGATATATAACCGAGCCAACTGATCCATAGTGATGGTACCCCGAACCGCTAGAAAGTGAGCACTCTTCGTCAAGCGATCCACTATCACCCAGATCATATCATTACCTCGAACGGTGCGCGGAAGTCTGACGATGAAATCCATCGTGATATGATACCACTTCCACTCAGGGATCTCTAAAGGCTGCAAATGCCCATGAGGCTTCTGATGCTCGGCCTTGACTCGCAGACAAGTCATACACTCCTCGACGTATCGGCCCACATCTCTCTTCATCCCTGGCCACCAATAGAACTCGCGCAAATCTCTGTACATTTTGGTGCTCCCGGGGTGGATAGATAACCTCGATCGGTGCGACTCATCCAAAATCAACTGCCGCAGATTACCGACTCTCGGAACCCAAACACGATCACGAAACGCCCACAAACCTCTGCTATCTCTGCTCAATGCCTCTAGCTGTCCCGCAAGCCGCTCTCTCTTCACATTCTCCGCCCGCAAACCCTCTAACTGAGCATGCCTCAGACTCTCCACAAGAGTCGATGTGACCTCGAGCCTCGCTGCTCGGGAAACCACTGTCTGACCGCACGCCTTACGGCTCAACGCATCGGCCACCACATTGGCCCTACCAGGATGGTACTGGATCTCGCAGTCATAATCTTTCAGTAACTCGAGGCTGCGCCGCTGTCTCATATTTAACTCTTTCTGACTGAACAGATACTGAAGACTCTTATGATCGGTATACACTACAAATCGCGAACCGTACAGATAATGACGCCATATCTTCAACGCGAACACTATCGCGTCCAACTCAAGGTCGTGCACGGTATGATTTTCCTCGTAGGTCTTCAGCTGTCGCGACGCATACGCAATCACCTTGCCTCGCTGCATCAGAACACAACCCAAACCGGTACCTGACGCATCACAGTAGACCACAAAATCCTCTGTACCCTCGGGCAATGCTAACACTGGTGCCTGACATAACCGGGATTTCAGCTCTCTAAATGCTGACTCCTGCTCATCGGACCACACAAAAGGAACGGACTGCCGTGTCAATCTCGTCAACGGCCTGGCAATCCTCGAGAAGTCCTGAATAAAGCGGCGGTAATACCCGGCTAGACCCAAAAAGCTACGGATCTCAGGCACGGTCTTCGGCGGCTCCCAACTCATCACGGCCTCTATCTTCACCGGATCTACTGAAATACCCTCGGCGCTCACAACATGCCCCAAAAACTGGACCTCGCGCAACCAGAACTCACACTTGGAGAACTTCGCATAAAGTCGCTCCTTTCGCAGCACAGATAAAACCTCTCGCAAGTGCTGCTCGTGGTCCTCGGCCCTCCTCGAATAAATCAGGATGTCGTCGATAAACACTATCACGAACCGATCCAACATAGATCTACACACCCTGTTCATCAAATCCATGAATGCCGCGGGTGCGTTAGTCAGTCCGAAAGGCATGACTAGGAACTCATAATGGCCGTATCTCGTCCGAAACGCAGTCTTCGGCACATCCTCATCTCTAACTCTCAGCTGATGATAACCCGATCTCAGATCTATCTTCGAAAAGAAGCTCGAACCCTGTAGCTGATCAAACAGATCGTCGATACGTGGAAGCGGATAACGGTTCTTCACCGTCACTTTATTTAACTCTCGATAATCGATACACATCCGCATAGAACCGTCCTTTTTCTTCACGAATAGCACGGGAGCTCCCCACGGGGACGAACTCGGACGGATGAATCCACGATCAAGCAACTCCTGAAGCTGCGACATCATCTCTCTCATCTCAGTAGGTGCCAGCCTATAAGGCGTCTTCGCAATAGGCACCGCTCCAGGGATAAGGTCAATACGAAACTCGACCTGACGATCTGGCGGTAACCCAGGCAACTCCTCTGGGAATACCTCAGGGAACTCTCGAACTACGGGTATATCCGCTAGGGTCTTCTTCTCTAATCTGGCGTCAACAACATAAGCCAGAAAGGTCTCACATCCCTTCGCGACATATCTCTGAGCTCGGGCCATAGAAACAATACCAATCTCACCTCGGCGCCTCTCGCCATACACTGTCACTGTCTCACTGTCTGAAATGGGTATCCGGATCATCTTCTTCGCACACAGAATATCGGCCCGCCTGGCTGTCATCCAATCCATACCCACTATCACATCGAAGCTGCTGATCTCTATCGGCAGTAGATCGATCGAGAACCGGTGAGCATCTATCTCAAGGACACAATCTCTATATACCCGACTCACTAAAGCAGTACTACCGTCTACTCTCTCAACGACTAACGGCACAGATAAAACAGTAGGAGGCACAGAAAAATATGCACAGAACACAACAGACACATTCGAGCGATCTGCTCCAGAATCAAACAAAATACGAGCACTAAGCCCGTTCAGAATGTACGTACCAGATACCACATCGGTAGACTCGCGGGCCTCCTCTGCCGTAGCCTGAAATACTCTGCCCCTGCCTCTGGGTGCTGACTCACGACGGCTCGAAGTCGACGGCTCTGCTCTAGCACCGCTGGTGCTCGCTCCCTGCACTGCTGGCGGCGCATCCGGACAATCTCTCACAATATGACCTGGCCTCCCACAGCGGAAGCACAGGGAATCCCTCGAAGTACATGTAAATGATGTGTGGCCATACTGACCACAGCGATAACATCTGGGCTGCTCCGGCACACAAGGACCGGAATGGCGACGGCGACACCTCGGACAGTCTCTCTCTCCAGCTGAACTGTCTGCCCGACTCCCTGATGGCTGGGACCCCTGTCCCACGCTACTCTGACTCTGACTCGGAGCACTGTAACGGGAAGTCTGCCCCTGACTCTGACTGGCCGTCCCTGATCCCTGATACTGCCCAGACCTCCTGGACCTCCGGTCTCTGCCTCTGTCTCTGTCTCGACGAAATCCCGAACCCTGCCCCTGAACCTGCTGCTGCTCAGGCTGTCTCTCTCTCTGAAAATCCTGGGGCTCTCGATAGTAACTCTGGGACTGCTCAGACGTCCCTATCCTCTGTCTCTGGGACGGGGGCTGACCCCTCTGTCTCTCGATCTCCCTCTCTCGAACTCGGGCTAACTCTAATGCCCGCGCAAAGGTAGGAGTATCATGAAGTCCGACGAACTCCCGGATATCCGATCTCAACCCATCGATAAAGGCATCAGCCTTACGAACCTCTGTATCCACATGCTGGGGCGCAAACTGGGCATACTCATTAAATCTATCCACATACTGCTGAACTGACATACTGCCTTGCTGAAGGTGCAAGAAACGACGCTCCATCTCCCGGCGCTCATCCCGGGGAATATACTGAAGCTCGAAGATGGCACGGAACTGATCCCATATCATAGCATAAGCTGCTGCAGTAGTCATGGACGACTCAATGGACTTCCACCACTGTGAAGCCCCTCCCTTTAACTGATAAGCCGCATAGCCGACCATATCACGAGGGTCGACATGGGCAACTCGGAATGCCGCCTCTATCTCTCTCTCCCATGCCATAGCCGCACCCGGCTCACCACCGCCTCGGAACTGAGGTGGGGCTCCCGTCATAAAGTCCTTAAAGGACCCACCTCGAGGAGCAGAAGAAGAAGATGCCCCAACCACTGTCTCAGCACTAGTCACTGGCGGCGGATCAGCTCTCTGTCTCTGCTGCTCTCTCTCTCTGTCCCTCTCTCTGTAGAACTCAGTCAACACTGATAACATCTCTGACCGGCGGACATACTCATCTCCCGCTGGTCTCTCTGGCCCTGCACCCTCGCCACGATCTGCCATAACTACCTGCACATATCACAAAGGTAAGATAACAGATCGATCACCCAGCGTTATACAATAAGCTAGGTCAGTTAATTCCGCTAAACTCAGTCTCAGGGAAGAATCCCACAGATCTGAACACGGTAAGAGCACAAGCATCCACTGATACTCAGTACTGAAACCACAAGCTCTGATACCAAGCTGTAACACCCACATTTCTCACACAAATGCCACGTCATTAATTGATCATAAGTGGCAATATCGCAAACATCTCAAGTACACATGTCACAGGATTAGCGGAAAATTACTATTAATAAAAACTTTAACACGAAGGTCACGTACATCATCTCATAAACTAACACTGGCACACATACACAACTGATTACTGTTAACATACATACAAAGATCAGATACAACAGTTCCAAGATTATTATCAACAAAACAGTCGACGCACGCAACTCTAACTGCCCCGATCCCTACTTCGGCTGCTGCGGCTGCGAACCCACGGTATGACTGCCTGAGACACACACAGGACTCGAAAACGTAAGTTGGACAGCTCGTGAGTACGCGAGGGTTAGACTCTGCAGGTAAGCACATATAACATACACAGCACATATATCTCAGCACACATATGCAACTCTATGCATAACACATATCTCTGCTCGAAAGGGGACCACGTTCCCCGGCTAACAGGCCGCACACAGCAGCGGTTAGCCACTCAATAGGCACAGGAGCGACCTGGCAATATCTCTGCCGTATATATACAGCCTCATATCTCGTGACTGGTTAGGGACAGTCAGCCTGCGCGATCACATATCGCGGGTACCTGCAGTTCAAACACATATAGCACGTATAGGGTAGAGAAACTCATACCTGCGCCGTATCTCTGTCTCATATACACATATCACACCACATAACTGACTCGTAAAAGACTACGCACGATTTGTAAAAGAACTCGAGTACTCACCAATACCCAAAGCAATAGAAACCCGGACCCTATCGCTGCTCAGAACGCGGACGGCTCGAACCTGTAATTAACACGGATCTCGACAGATTAATATAAGCCCGACCGCTAGGTAACAATCCCAAACATATTAGATATAAGCAAACACGACCCCCGGAACCATTCCGAACGAACAACCAGCGCCCCAAACCGATCCGACCAACCTACTCCGATCGCGGACCGCGCCCAGGAGGGCCTCGGCCGCGCCCGCATCGCGGTCGCGCTTGGCCGACCGCGGCCGCGCTCACGCAGGGTTACAGACCTGCTGTTCGATTTTCATGGCAGAAACCAGAGGTGATAACCTCTCTACTCGTTTCCAGCAGACAAAATTGCACAAAATTCACATGTATAACATACCAACGATTTCCAGAACCAACCTTTAGCATAACACATACATATACCTCAATTTTCAGCAAGAAACTCAAGATTTATTACCTCCAATCTTCAAGAACACAAAGAATGAAGATGATTGAACAATTCTCAGCAACAGCTTCTAATTTCTTGGAGACTTCTTGCTGGACTCAGCTCACACACACATACACATTTCTGAGTTGCCAAAATAGGAAGGAAAGGAAAGCTAGGGATTATCCACACACATATAAATACGCTTTCTATAATTAGAAACTCCGAACCCGACAAATCCGAACCCGATATCACTTTTTCACTATTAATATCAAATTAACCCAATTAAATCCACGATCTCAAGGAGATAATTAATCCGCTAAATAATAGCTCGGAGACACGTATCACTCGGTCTCGACACGTTAAATCCACGAAACGGGATTTAATTGGACCAACGCAATAATATTAAAATAAAGAGCCAGTAAATTAAATCCACGTACCAGGCTCAAATTCGGGATGTTACATTGGAAACACCCATGCCGTATGTTAGAAACATTTTAATGAAATTTGAATCGTAAAGGATAATAGCGAAAAATGCAAAGTCTAAGTATTATTCCACCATTCTTAAATTGGACACCAACCCGTAATGGGACGTCTAGTTTAAAAAAGCATGTGCAAAACATAAAAAAAAATTCGGATAAAATCCAACAGATCACTTTGCAATTAAAAAAAGCTACTTCTGGAAAGGGTATTAGTGTCATGACTTGGAAACATGACGATGGTATGATAGAAAAGATGTTGCTTAACTTGTTTGTCGTTGGTAGGTTACTTTTAGGGTGTGTTCCACAACTCAACTTAAGGGGAGAAAAGAATGGAATTGGAATGAAATATAAATCTGTCGTGTTCCATAACTTCATTTAAGTAAGGAAAATGATGGAAATCAGATAGATTTTGCTTAGTCCTTATTCTTTTCCAGTAATGGAGAGAAAGAGATGAAATGTTTCATATCCTTTCCATTATATTCTTCTCCTTTCTATCATTTCATTTCCACCAATTAGAACACAGCGTTAAGTTGGTAAAAAGTGAGACATTTGTTGATCACAATAACGTCCTTAAGAGAGAAAATTACAATTAATTTATTATATTGAAATCTAAATTCCTCCTAACAATTAATCAATTATCATGCAGTTTTATTGCTAATATAAATATTGGGAGCAAAATGATATGTTAGATTTCGTGATTTGTGTATCAATGACGTAATCATGTAGCATGGATATGGTTTCCTTACCTTGTTTTTTATCAGTGAAACTATCCGGCAGACCGGCAGTGAAACTGGCGAGTGGCGACGACAAACGTTTCTGGTTTCTATAAGCCGAAGGAAGAAGAAGAACAACAACAAAGGAGCGATTTGGAGGGAAATTGAACGAAACAAATGAAGAATTCGGTTCAGTTTTAGCCAGTAATTCGTAATCCCCAAATGCTGCTTCAACAGCCCTCACCTTCTCCCAAAACCCTCCAAAACCCTTTCTTCTCCCACCTCCATCTTCTCAAAAACCATATTCCTCATCTCCCTTATCACTTCCGTCGCAATTCCTTTCTCCTCCGTGCCTCAGCCGACACCAAAAGCCTCTCTCAATCTGCAATTCGAAGAATCGCTGATAAGCTTCGTAGTCTAGGTTACGTTGAAGACAATTCCAGAAACCAAAAACATCCACCACCAGAAAATACCCTAATTGCCTCTCCTGGTGAAATATTCGTTCCGTTGCCTAATCGTTTGCCAAAGTACCGTGTTGGACACACGCTTGACCCGAGCTGGAGTACGCCTGAGAATCCTGTTCCGGAGCCTGGCTCCGGTAATGCGATAAAAAGGTATAATGAGCTCCGGCGGGAGGTTTGGAAGGAGAAGAAAGAGGAAATGGTTAAGAGGAGAATAGAAGGAAGTAGAGAGAGCGAGAATGTGCCGACAATGGCTGAACTGAAACTGCCACCTGAGGAGTTAAGGAGGCTGAGGGGAGTGGGGATTGCTATCAAGAAGAAGCTTAAGATTGGAAAGGCTGGTATTACGGAGGGGATTGTTAATGGCATCCATGAGAGGTGGAGGAGGACTGAGCTAGTGAAGATCGTCTGCGAGGATATGTGTAGATTGAACATGAAGAGAACTCATGATTTACTAGAGGTTAGATAAAAACTATGCTATTGTCTATAAAACCATCAAGCATATACGTCAAGCGTAATTTAGTATACAATTAAGAAGTTTCTTCAAGAACCAATTGTTGAGATGGATGTACTTACCTATCATAGCTTTAAAACACACATCCAAAGTTCCAAAACACTTTCAAGACAATGAACGGGATTTACATAATTTGATACTCCATCTGTACAACAGAAGTAGTCCAATTATGACACAGATGCTTTAGGTTGTTTTTTGGGTGTGCATTAAAACTGATTATTGCAAATTGATAGTCAGTTTCGAGTGTTCAGATAAACATGGTTATGATTGTCTTGATTATTTAGGGTCGAAACAATCAGATTTGGAGTAAGATGTTTGAAGACTGGTTATCACAATAAATGTAAAATTTTCTAGCTCAACAGACTATCTCATTTGATTTTTCTCTTTGTAATTACAACTTTGAAAACACACGTTCATGCACCACTTAGTTATTCTTTAGCTAGAAGTCTACAATTTGTTTTCTTTCGTTGTGGACTTGTGGTGCATTTTAATAGTTAATGTGATTATTGACTTTGTCCTTACAACTAAAACAGAGTTGACCCATTTAACACTTTAAACAAGATATTTATTTATTTTATAGGACGGAGGCATGGAGGGAGTATAACGTGAGTTATTAGAATTCTGAAAAGCCAGGTTCAATTTACTTTTTAAGCATGTGTGTTTAACTTGGATTTCTGTTTGGAACAAATTTCTCAGAGAAAAACTGGTGGTTTGGTGGTCTGGAGGGCTGGAAGTATTATAATATTGTACAGGGGAGCCGATTATAAGTATCCTTACTTCTTTGTTGATAAAGTAAAACCAAATGATGCATCTGTTGAGGACATAAAGAGTTCATCCATGAACTCTGAAGAGGCTGGTGTTCAAGCAAGCTACTCCACTGGGAAAGAGGATGTTCTATCTGCTGGACAGATGAAAATCACTCAGCCGCCATTGATTCAAGGGGTGGGTTTTCGAGCCAGGGTACGATTTCAGCTTCCTGGGGAGGCACAGCTTGTGGAAGAAGCTGACCAGCTTTTACATGGACTGGGGCCACGTTTTACTGATTGGTATGGATATGATCCCCTACCAGTTGATGCCGACCTTCTACCAGCAATTGTTCCTGGATACAGGAAGCCATTCCGGCTCCTTCCCTTTGGAGTTCAACCAAAATTAACAAATGATGAGATGACAATTCTAAGAAGGCTTGGGAGGCCTTTACCATGTCATTTCGCTTTAGGTCAGTGACTCTGAATTTCTAATTCTATATGTTATAATCGATCACAATTTCAACCACTAAAGTGAAAATGGGTTATTCACTCATTTGGGTTATATTTCATTGATGACGGGCCACATGGTTAAACTAAGAACATAGCTGAAAAAAGAAACGGATCAATTGGGTCAAGTATTTTAGAAGCTGCCAAACAGATAGTTGAGTGTTTGCAACTTTGCAACCTCCTAAACTGTGTATTGAAACTTGAAAGATATTGGATCATTATTATTATAATAGTTTTGGTAATCATATTTAATATATTAATTATGACTTTAATAAAAAATGGACCAAATAAAATCACTCAATCCAACCGGTTTTGACCCTTTCTAAACCTTACCAGTTGGATTACCTGGCCTGCTTGTTTTGCCTCCTATGTAGTTAAAATTAATTTATTTTTGGCTTTGTCATCTTGTATCAGGTAGAAATAGGAAACTTCAAGGCTTGGCTGTGGCCATATTAAAGCTCTGGGAGAAATGTGAGATTGCAAAGATTGCTGTTAAGAGAGGAGTGCAAAATACCAACAGTGACCTAATGGCTGAAGAGTTGAAGGTTAGTGCATGAGTTTAAGTTACTTTCATTGATACCAAATTGAAGCATTATCAAATCTGTAGGACACCAAAATTGAAGTGCTTATATCACACCAGGCATTTTAAGGTTCTTAAAACTCTAGTGAAATTCTGAATGTTTTGCTGCATTATTTATTTGTACTGTTAAAAATATACTGCAAATATGTTTGTGTGTGAAGTTAGAGGGGGAATTTCAATTTAGTCATGTGAACACTGGTCAATTTGGGTTATATTTCATTGCTAATGGGTCAAATGGATAAAAGTAAAAGATCTAGCTGAAAAGGAAAAACAGTCAAATAGGTTGAATGGTTAGTCAATGCCAACCATAGCATCTTCTAAGGGCTTACAACCTTCTAAATGTTCTATTAAAAAAAGATTTTTGGACTTTTTTTTACCACATTGGAACAAAATAGTTTCTGTATATGACATAAAAAAGTGTTGGCCAGTCAACCAAACCCAACCTAGAACTTCGCTGGGGAACCCGTTTACACCAAACTGCCGAACCTGCCTATTTTGCCACTTATAGGTTAAGCCTTAACTCTTAAGATCTGAGTAGTTAAATGATTTGTAGCCTCTGAGATAAGTCAGAGTCAAATGGTTTAGTTGTTAATTTTTATATTTCTTATATGCTTATATGTTTGTTTCGTTTCATTAATTGGAAATTGTTGGATTCTTATAAAACAAAGATGATTCTAAAGTACTGAATTCTTTGGGTTCACATCAGCTTCATTTTCATCATATTATTCTACAACACAACTTTTAGATCGATCTTTGAATTTTATTGGTACATATTTGTTTTCTCCAACGCTACTTTCATGCCTTAGTGCCTTACATAAAGTAAATCATTTCAGTGGTTAACGGGAGGAACACTACTTACACGGGATAAGGAGTATATTGTTCTGTATAGAGGTAAAGATTTTCTGCCAGCTGCAGTTTCTTCGGCAATAGAACAGAGAAGGAACCGTGGAGTTGATGGACTTGAAAGGAAGAAGATTCCTAGCTCATCAGACACACAAGTGAATAAAGATAGTCTAACTGAGAGTCCTGCTGCTGCCGAACTTGGTGAGGTGAGAGATCAGAAATTGGAATTTGCTATTGAGCAAAGGAAACAAAGGTCCCATGAAGCAGCAATCAAGAGAACCAGTTCCAAATTGTCTCAGGTTCGGTTTGTATTGCTCAAACAGTTAAGCTACATCCTTTTTGATAATTATTCGTACTCCCAACTGCATTGTTTTTTGGTTATTATCATGGTGCCTTCAATCTTTCAGAGGCCCCAGGTGCTACTATCATTTCTAGACATCGTCTATACATAAAAATTCCCTTTAGTGATGTTTTGTCTAATTCCTAGTGCCAATTTTGACCCATTTATCTAAATATGGGTTAATTTGGGTCATAATCTATTATTAATATTATTTATCTTGAAAAGGCCAATGAATAAATTGTGAGATGTAGCTTAAATGAATATGGTCAACTGGGTTGAAAGTCACTCAAAGTGTATTTTAATGATTACAACATGAAAAATCACTGTATTAAAAGAATGTTAGTCCCATAGCATAGTCCTTGAAGCGTATTTAATACATTATCTTAATAAATATGAACAAAAAATATTGGTGGGTCAACCACCCTTACGGCCCTACCCAACCTGTATTACGATTTACGAATGACCCATCTTGAGCTGCTACTCAGCATACCCATTTTGCCTCCATATGATATCTCACATTGACAATGATAGGCATTGGCGAGTAAAGACAGGGCAGAGAAACTTCTGGAAGAGCTGGAGAAGGAAGAGACCAAACAACAAATTGAAGTAGATAAAGAGGGTATCACCGAAGAGGAAAGATACATGCTCAGGAAGGTTGGCTTGAAAATGAGGCCTTTTCTTCTCTTGGGTGAGTTTCAATTTCACTTAATGGTGGCCATTATTTGAAAATGGTCGACTTGGGATACATTTATTGATACGGGTCAAAATGGTATAACTTAAAATATTCAGTTAAAAGGAAAAGTGGTCACATTGATTAAAATTTGCCCAAAGTATATCCAAGTGCATACAACCTCTTAAGTTGTGCTATTCAATAAGATTGGACTATGATTCTTATAATATTTGTCATACTCGTACTTAATATTTTAAATATTCATGACATACGAAAAATTGAATATAAGTGACACAGATCAACCTAACCCATTTCGGACCCAACCTGCACATTTTGCCACATATAGCTTTCATTCCAAAACACATCACTTGAAGCAGATGCTATATTTAAAATATAGCTTTCAACCAAAACCGTTACCCAATAGCAGATGCTAATGCAATCTAAGCATCCATCTTTCAATTCTCAGGAAGACGTGGAGTTTTTGATGGAACTGTTGAAAATATGCATCTTCACTGGAAATATAGGGAACTTGTGAAGATATTATCTGGTGAGACGAGCATTGATGAGGTTCATGCAATAGCAAGGACTTTAGAAGCAGAAAGTGGTGGAATATTGGTGGCAATAGAACGTGTGCGTAAAGGTTATGCAATCATCGTCTATCGTGGCAAAAACTACAAACGACCAGCTAGCTTGAGGCCACAGACACTCCTTAATAAAAGAGAAGCATTAAAGCGCTCTATAGAAGCCCAACGTAGAGAGGTAAGTACAAAATTGTAGTCATGCCTGTCATCATTGTTTATTTTGCTCACAAGCATCTAGTGATTCCCCCGTTACCTGTGTGATGCAGTCATTGAAGCTTCACGTATTGAAGCTTGGAAAAAATGTCGAAGAATTAAAGCTTAAGTTGGTGAGTATTCGTTCATTGTCACTGGTCACTGGTCACTGGTCAATCGTTATAGTTGGCTGTGGTCTGTTTTTACTGTAAGGAAACGGCGCACAAGTGCACACACACGCACACAGCTACGACGAACAATAAACAGAAAATAAGAACGCATACGTGGTTCGGACTAAGAATGACCTACGTCCACGGCCACTCTAGCTATTCCCTCAATGAATTTTTATTAGGATTACAATTACATTGAGATTGATATAAATAGAAAATTGAAATTGAAAAGAAGTCTAAATGGGGTGGACCACAAGAAAAACATTATTTTAGGGCACCCCGAACCCCACAAGGGGTGGTTCCTCCTTGACCCCCGCCTGCATTGTTTTATATAAGGATTAACCTGGGTGTCCGTCCCGGTATGCGAACCGACAATATCCCAGGGAGACCACCCGCTTTGCTTATAGCCCGGAGTCATTGCAGGTGAACCTTCATGGCCATAAAGGAGGTATATTTTTTTTGCTCCTAGGGTTCAAACTTGGAACCTCCAGACATTTTCACCCAATGAGACCAAGCCTTTACCACTAGGCCACCACCATTGTGATTCCCTTTATTAGATTTGGTAGCGGCAAATAATACCTTCGGTGACAATCAGTCTCTACACAACATTTACTTTCATATATTTCAAAATAAATTACCCAACTAGTCTTGAACCAGGCCAAAAGTGAAGAAACTGATATACATGGAAAAGATCAGAAAGGTCAGTTGGTGAGTGTTCTTTTTTTTTTTTAATGGTATTTCCTGTGTTTTTTTTTTTTTTTAGTTCAAGTGTGCTATTAAATCACTGATGTTTGGGTAATGCTGTTGTCATGATGTGCATGAGCAGGAGATGAAGAAAAGCTTATCAGCTGAATATATGGAACCTGATACTGATGTTGAACTCTATAAATCATATCCTACTGATCGGGACAATGGGCAGGTGAGGAGTATTCACTTGTTTTGGGAATCCATACATTTAAGCTCATCCAAAGAGTTTGCTTATTACATGCATTAAATTTTGTTGGGTATATTCAAGGAAAGAGAGTCTCATGGAGGTGCTTTAGTTTTTACAAACAAAAATGATAGCTTACAGGCATCACAGGGAATTCCAGATATCAATTATCAAGATCAAGCAAGAGAGTTTTCCATGGGGTTCAAGAATAATGATAGCATTGAGCATGGTGTCTCTGAAACAGACATGAGCTCCGTGCGGGACATTGAGCAAACCCAACACCAGGATCTGCTGATAGTTTCTTCAATAAAGCATCCCGAGGATGAACATGAATTCACCGTAGCTAATTCAAAGGCTTCATCTGTATTGGTGAAAGGATGCAATAAAATTGAGAAAGCTGGGACGGAAAGCACATTAACTTGTCCAGATGCTTTCAAGGTAAAACAATTGTGTCTCAATTCCAATTTCCAATTAGGAGGGATGTTTGGATGTGCGTTTTGAAAGCGATTATATGATAATTGTGACATCTGTTAGTAATAACCAGTTTTTAGTGCTCGAGCAATATGCTTTCTGCTGAATAATCAGTTTGATGGTAGCTGCAAGCCGGCAACAAAACTAATTTGAGAAGGAAAAAATAAAGTACCTACATATGCACTTGATATGTAACTTTAACAATGGCAGTCGACGCCCATCAGAATTGATTATTACATCTTTAAGCTGCAGTCCATCCAAACACTATCTCTTGCACTATGTTTTGTTACCACCGATTATTTGATCTGACTACTCAATATCACATGGTCACTTCCATCTTTTATTACAAACTAACATTTTCACCCTTTATAACCTGGAGTTGGCATATGTTTTGTCTATTTCAGCTAGAAGGATCACAAATTACCAAGTCTTGTGGCTCTGTGATGACGAGGGAGGTGCCATTGTCACCAGTTCATGGACCTATAATTAATGAGTCAAATGGCAAACAACACAGATCTGCTCTTCTTTCTAATAAAGAAAGATTGCTTTTGAGGAAACAAGCCCTGAAGATGAAAAAACGTCCTGTTCTAGCTGTTGGTAAGCTAGAAATGTGTTAACAGTTTACACTATGTTTATGAGATCTAAAATTGGAGAGAAAGGGAAAGATCTGGCTTGACTCTTGAGGGAACCTAACTCTAGAGTTATATATGAGAATAAAGGAATTGGAGGGAAAATGTTCGCTAAATTTCTCTTCAAAGCATCCCTTCCAAATGTGGGATAATTGGAGAGAAAGAAACTGACTTTATAAAATTTTCAATTATGAAATTACCCTTCTTAATTTAGCAATTAAGGGTATAATTATAAAATTGTTAGCTTTCTTTCCTTTCTCTCCATATAAACTTATCAAGAACATGAAAATTAATTAAAAATTTAAAAACATAACACTTCTTTTCTTATATTCTCTCTTCTTTTTTAGTTTTTTTATTAAACTCGATATCTGAGAAATGATCCTTGTATGTAAAATGAGTCCTGTATACAATCCCTTTTGGAGGAATAAAATTTGCTCTAATGTGGGAGATCAAATAGCTTTTCTACAGTCTTATGTTTATGCATAAGTTTGTACACGGGACCTCCATATTCGAGTATATAACGCCCAACCTCACTGAATCAAGACAAATAACGTAGCGGTTGGTGTAGAAATGTAGGTTGCTTTTCTGATACCAGTATTATGTTTCAGGGAGAAGCAATATCGTTAGCGGAGTGGCTAAAACAATTAAAACTCACTTCCAGAAGCATCCCCTTGCTATTGTAAATATCAAAGGCAGAGCCAGAGGGACTTCAGTGCAAGAAGTGGTTTTGAAATTAGAGGTCAGGGCTCCATGCCTCCATATCTGTATTAGATCAGCAATTTCGACCAGTTACTAAAATATGGGTTGATGTGATTATATATTTTTATATTTATCAAGTTAAATGGGTAAAAGAAAGTTAGCTAAATGGGAAACATGTCAAACTGGTCGAAAGTTACACAAATGTAGAATTTCCTATATTGTTATATTTTAAAGGAAGATTCTTAGTGAACCGTAATTAATACATAAATTATCTAGAAAATTTAAAAAAGATAGATAAAAAAATGTTCGGGTGGCTCAAACTGACATGTTTTGACCCATTACCAGACTCCAATTCTCCCACCTCTAATATGTTTGTATATTTTAAAGTAGTAGCCGGCCCACTGATGGCTAAACTTGCCTAGTTGCCTCTACTATTTATGTGCAGGAAGCAACAGGTGCAATTCTCGTCTCCCAAGAACCGAATAAAGTCATCCTGTACAGGGGTTGGGGGGCTACTACCACCACCACACCGGATTCTAACCAAAATAATGAGAAAGACGAACCAAGTGGCAGTGAAGATGTCGTTAAGCCAGTGATCTCTCGAGAACTCATTTCTGCAATTAGGCTCGAATGTGGATTGCAGAATAACAAATTCCAAGAGAGAGAATGAGTTTCTTGGGCTAAAAAACAGTATGCTGATTTTTCTTGCTTCCAATTTTGTGGTTGTATATACGTTGCCAGAGGGGGTCATCTTTCTTTCTCTTGCAATGCAGGTTTTGAACTTTCAGGCTTCAGGGCATATGACTTGGCTATCATTTGTGTTCTTAAATCTTGACATTGCTAGAGATGTTTATGATGTATATCAGGTCTACCATCAAATTTTGAAGATCAGACTCCTGTGAAGCTTCACAATTACAACACAACTAAAATTGGTTAAAATCCGACTCGGGAAGAGTCACATCTCTGTAGGGTGTAGATAATTGGCTATTGAAACCTACTTTTTAATTTTTAAGAACTCGGTTTAGTAATTAATTAAAATTGGGCTCTAATAGACGAATTTCATAAAACTAGAATTTTTTTTCTAACTTGAGAATTTTTATGGAAAAATATAACATTGATAAATGAAAACTCAAAAACAATGAAACATGTTTTTTTTTTCATAATAAACCATAGTTTTTACTTTTTATTCTATAAATTTACGTTTCCAAGACACCAACCATTAATTTAAATTAATTGAAATTATTTTTTAAACTATTGATGATAAAAATGAAAAGTTAAATTGTATTTGTTTATAGGAATTTGACATTCATACCGACTTATACATGAATTAGATTCCAGCCCAAACATAAATTGTATTCCAACCTATATAATTAATTAATGCTAAAAATTATCACTTATCCATCACCACTAAACATATTATAACAAAAAATTAAATATCATTTATTTTGAATTCAATTTCACGAACCAAACAGTCACCTAATTGAAGACCATTAATTCCTTACCATTCTCTTTCTTGCTTGAGTTCTTAATTAGAGTTATGTAGTCTTGTATGCTCCTCCGCTTCCAATCTTTGATGTGTGAAGACAAATTTAAAAGCATAAACAATTAGAGGAGATTCATCGGAGCAACAACAAAATGATGGTGAGAGAGGCTGGACCCCGAGCAACAACGGGAAAGTGACCCATTGTGTGTGTGATTTGATTGCGGTGTTTGATGTCTAGATTAACAAGGTAAAAAATGATTCAACATTTGTGTGATGTTTGATTCATTCATTCAAAACGAAATCCTCCAAAGGCGTTTTTGGGAACTAACCATATATCCTTCCAAATCCAAACCATAAAAAGTGAAATACAAGATGGGTTTAAATAAATCGAAGGCAAGAATAAATTTTCGTTGAATATTATAATTCAAGCGATCATTGTAACTTGCAGAGAGAGAGAGAGAGAGAGAGAGAGAGAGAGAGAGAGAGAGAGGGAGAGGGAGAGGGAGAGGGAGAGGGAGAGGGAGGGGAGAGAGAGGAGGGAGGGAGAGAGAGAGAGAGGGAGAGGGAGAGGGAGAGGGAGAGAGAGAGAGAGAGAGAGAGAGAGAGAGAGAGAGAGAGAGAGAGAGAGAACCTAAGACGGTGTTAAATGAAAAAGATGCAACAAATACACAACCCATTACAGAGAGGAGCATATAGATTCTTTCATCTATTATAGATTCTTTCATCTATTTGGTTAAACCAACCCATTACATTTATAAAAGAAAGTTTATATATAGATTGTTTTCATCTATTCGGTTAAACCAACACATTACATTTATAAAAGAAAGTTTATTTATAGATTGTTTTTAAACAAACTTATTCAATACAGATTCAAAAACTTATATAAAATGTGATACATTAACTTGTTATTTTAAAAAAAAAAAAAAAAATGATCAGTTTGCATATTTTCTGGTCCCAAGCAAAAGGCTGTATGTGTATTGGGCTAAAGTAAAGACCCAAACGAGGCCCAATAATTGGCAGGCTTCTGAAAAGACGATGAAAAAAAAACCCTGAAAATTTCATCGGCTCGGGCGGATAATGTAATATCACAACGGGTGGTGCTCCGTGCGCTCGCCAGTCACGTCCTCTTCCAAAAAAATCTTTCCGGTAACGCCAAAATCATACACGCACATGTATATGTAAGTTACTGGAGAATGATCCGAAGCTTTTCTTTCTGCTTCATCTCCTAGTACTGCTAGTCCGTACTCTTCAATTGGCTAAACTGATCGATATCAGAAAATAATGACCGCGATGAGAGCTCTACCGGCAACCACGTCTTACGCCGTCGGCTTTGGCGTTTCATCTTTTACAACACCTCCTACGCACCTCCGTTCCCGAAGTATCGTCATTGCCAAAGGTAATTTACTCGCGCGCGCTATTAAACGTTTTGGATCAAGTCAATTTTGTTCCCCGTTAGAACCCTAGGAATGTGAATTTTGCTTTTATTTTTTGATAATTTCTGTAATTTATTAGTAGAAAGGCGATGTTCTGTAGTTTGATTGGTATTGCTATTGTTTTTGCAAAATATGTAGTACTTACCGGGCAAGACTAAAATGCAGTCGGAATAATTGTGTTTTCGTCCATTCTATCTCATCTCGATGATGTGATTTTACTAAATTTACCGGAGATCATGGTTTCAGCTCTTTTTAAGTTTATATATAACGCTTGTGTTATTAGTAATCTAAATTTGGGCCTTTTGTAGTAAATGCTGCAAATAAGGAGATACACATGGCCATACTAATCATGTTCCTATCATTTTGTTCATGTTTACTCTCTATAAGTGTAATTGATGCTAGCGTTATTTTTAAGGTCACATGCGTGTCAAGCTCAAAACATTATTTGTATTAAAAGCTTAGTTTAGTTAGTTTACATTGTTACGCTACGTAAGTAATGATTTTATTAGTGGCACTTGTTGCTAATGTTATTAACTATTTTCAGCTGAACCATCAGACAAGTCTGTTGAAATTATGAGGAAATTTTCGGAGCAGTATGCCCGTAAATCTGGCACATATTTTTGCATCGACAAAAGTGTCACTTCTGTAGTCATCAAGGTACTTTTTCTTGTTATCTCATGTGAGACTATGAATATCTTTCGCTATTATGATGTGGTGTGATTTCATTTGGCTGGGATTTTCTTTATCATTTCTGATCTATGATGTGGAATAGACTTAATATTTTGTTTTCCTTCTATTTTCCTTATTTCCACAATTATCTCAAAAGTATTAAGTTTTTTGCACATTTATTCATTTTTAGATTCTATTTTAGTACGCTTCCCAAAGCACTGATCAAGTAGCTTGGAATTTCTGATCCACTAATAACAAGTTTCATTGTTATCCAACATAAATACAACGAGTTAAACCATGAGATCTTATCATTTGATTCATTTTGAAAGACGATGGATATGAAGAACCTATCTTTATAGACTTTTATAAATGGTTGATGATATGTTATGCTATTGTTCTGAACTGCCATGGAATGATGGAAGTATATTTCAACATTTTATTCACATATGCCTGAGTATTTTCTAGTTTCTAATGCATGTACCTAATGTACTGAGTACTGACATATGAGGCAAAACAGTCTTACAAGTTACAACAGCTCTATGTCCTAAACTAGTCAGGCTAGGATAAAAACAAGAGAACCATTTAAATAACAAAGAGGTGAATAATCCTAAAACAATAGAAAACAACATATCTACATGTTCTCCATTTAACACCATGTTCTTTGCTATATTCTAGGTATTGAGATATCTTTTACCATGCTGACTTTGGCTTACCCTCCTTTGACCATGTCTCCCCTCTGGATGTGGGTGGCAGTTTTCTCTTTTGATTTTTAAACAAGTATATCTGTTTCGTGATTCTTTGAAGTGGAGATTGTCAAGAGGACCTTAGAATTCTGTGACTAGCATGCTTTTCCTTTCTGGAATAGGACAATGAGAGGAATTCTTTTTGCCATTAGGCACTCTAGAGGTTTTTTTCATTTGCCTTTTTCATGGGTACATATGGTTATTCTTGTAGTCTTTTAATCTTGTTGTTTACTTGTGTGAGTATAGTAGCTGTTGCTCGCTTGATGAAGCTGTTACTAGAACAAGTATAGTCCAGTGCTGCTAGAGTGGGTGTGGGTTCTTGTTTTTCCTACCATAGGACTATACCATGTAAGTGTGTGTGTGTAGGATTTCATGAAAGCAAAAGTTCTAAATTCAATGTAACTTTGAAGTGCAATCTGCAATTTATAAAGGATTAACGCTTAAAGGCACTTTGAAGTGCAAAATTTCTAAATATGAATGCCTAGCCATGTCATTTTGTGCAATCATCAAGCATCATACCATCAGTTGTTAACTACAAGGACTAGTCACTGCTGAATCCTTTGGAGTGTGTGGAGGCTTTAGATATTGTTGTAACTTATGGTTGCTGTTCCTTACAATGAACATTCAACAAGGAATAGTACATGCAGTCTTGTACACAGCAACCATGTACAACTCTTATGCAGATTGTACAAGTTATCAAGAACTCCATATCGCAGATATGAACTAGATAATTAACAAGAACACACACAAATGAGAAATGAGATTTGTTCACCGGAATCCATTCTTTATTACCAAAGAACATCCTGATTACACCATCATGAATTCACGCTCTACAAGAGTCTCTCATGGTTAAATTAAAACTAACAATGCTTCAAACAATTCCAAGACATACTTTTTAACAATAAGAGATTATTTTAAAATTCAAACAAAACCAAATGAAACTAAATAACAACACACTTGCGTTAATATAGATAACGATCAAAGATACGATTACATTAACAACCAAAAATACGTAAGTATCAACTATGTATTACTATATTTATAGCATGATTTAGAAAAGATATTTATAGCATAGTTATTTCATATATATATATATATATATATATATATATATATATATATATATATATATATATATATATGAAAAACATTAAAAATACTATCGGCGCGGGGTGGGGATTGGTTCCCTCGTCACCGAACCCGAACCCGCCAAATTACCCGATAACATCCCCAATCCCGGACCTGAACCCAATAACACGTCCCCGAACCCGTCTCGAAAAGTTTGGTTTTCGGGTTTCCTCATCAGGTTTAGGCTTCTTTTCTTTTTTTTTTCCATCCAGCAGCTTGTGCTTTACACTCCAGTAAGTTCACTTCTGTCCAGCCTTAGACCATAGCTACTGCCTTTCTAATGCATGATGACCACTGCTACATGAATCCTCTAATGAAACTCACATCGCTGATCATCGTGTCCTTGCTGATACACTTTTAAGTTCCAGCTTGATCCCTCAATAGTACATGCAGTCTTGTACACACTACACAGCAACAATGTACAACTCTTATGCAGATTGTGCAAGTTATCAAGAACTCCAGGTCACAAATATGAACTAGAAAATTAACAAAAACACACACAAATGATAAACGAGATTTGCTCACCAGTATCCATTCTTTATTCCCAAAGAACATCCTGATTACATTTACACCATCACGAATTCACGGTCTACAAGAGTCTCTCATGGTTACATTAGACATCACCGGTCTCTCACTCTCACCCGCGTACCCGATGGGGATCCCCGTTTAATACCCGCAGTTTTTAAACGGGGACGGGCTTTTCATTCCCCGCCCCGAACCTGCCCCGTTGCCATCCCTAGTTACACCATCATGATCTACAAGAGTCTCTCACGATTACATTAGACATCACCGGTCACTCACTCTCACCGTGAACCCACCACCACCAGTCACCGGTGGCGGTGCCACCACCGGCTAGACACCGCCGGTGGTGCCATCTCTCTCTTGTATCCCTCTCTCTCTTCTCTGTGTTTCTAATCTAATTGAATTGAGGCTCTGTCGTCTTTTTACGTGACTCATACATCAGCCTTATATAGGCAATTGGGTAAACATGCTAATGAACTAAGTCACCTATTTTACATTTAATCCCTTAATGGTGATACAAATACAATAAATTCTCAACAGTTATGTTTTTTGCTTACATATCTATATTTGGCTTTCTAGTCCATTATGTCATTTAAATGCTTATATAGTCCAGTGTTGTGTAGGCGGGGGAAGTTTGTGCTAGTTGTAAGAGCTGCTAGGATAACATCAGGAAGAGAATTATCACATCCCTAATAATGGAAAACTGAAGTTTTTAATCTTAGTTCTATTAGATGCATGTGTCTTTTTGTTTTCTGTTGAACTTATCAATGTATAAATTTAAAGTAATTACCTTGTTGATACAGGGATTGGCAGACCATAAAGATTCTTTGGGTGCACCACTTTGCCCTTGCAGGTATGTGCGCGCGAATTGCAATCAATCTTATATTAAGTTGGAGGAATCTGTTTAAGCCCTCTATGTAAACGTAAGTGCATCTTTTTATTAATCTGATGGTATTTGATTTGGTTTGAAAACAGGCACTATGACGACAAACCAGCAGAGGCTACACAAGGCTTTTGGAATTGTCCTTGTGTTCCCATGAGAGAAAGGTAACCGACTTCAGTTCCATCAATTTAAAATCTGATTAGATGTTACATTTTGGTTGGTTTGTGATTTTATATGATGTCTGATCATCGGAGTATATGAGCTTCTTCAATGGAGTATTGTGTTTTGGTATTAATGGAAGACAAAAGGTCAGAGGTATTGTTTAAGTTTGGAGTCATAGTAGTATGCTGCATATATATCAAAACTCATGTTATGATTTGCAAAATCATAGTGTTACAAGAATGTTTGAGCACATATTTATTTGTGGTTTGCGGATATTTTAAGCTCTCTACTAACAGAATAATTTAATAGCTGATCGATATCATTGCCTTGTCAATTCTCAGAAAAGAGTGCCACTGCATGCTTTTCCTCACTCCTGAAAATGATTTTGCTGGCAACGAGCAGGTAACACTATCAACTTTTCTGTATTATAGAATTCAATTGAGCAGTTTCAAGTAAATACTCACTGATTATCACATGTCAAGCAAGCACCATTCCTTCAAGTGGTAGAACTATTGCCATAATAAAACTTATAGGAGTTCAGGAGTTGGTGACAATTCACAGGTGGCGGTTTCCACCTATTTATGTGAAGAAAAATTGCATTAACTTGGGTTATGTTTTAGGGTTAATATTGAGTAAAACCTTTTTTTCTTTCCCCATTTTTGCAATTAAGTTCATGGATATTTTTAGCTTTATTCAAAACTATACATTTTTTACTTGCTACCTAAACTGGTAAAACAAAAAGTTAATCAAATGATTTAATATTGGAAAACATCAAGTTTCTTTCCTCATTTTAGCGATTGGACTTTTTTCTATTTGTTTAAATCCTTGGTTCGTTTACCGATTAATGACCTGCTATACAAGTGACATATATTTTTCACTTTTGAATAAGACAAAAAATGCCCCGGGATTCACATTAAACAAATGAGGGACTTGATAGCGAAAATGGGAAAGGAAAATTGTTTTTTCCAATATTAACCCTATGTTTTATGTATCATACACAGGGCAAGCAAAAAATTTTAGCTAATCAAATTAGAGAGTTTAAAAGTCACCCATAGAATACACAAGTGTTTACAACTTCGGAAATCCTTATATTCAAAATCTGTATTCTGTATCATCAAGTTTCTGTGAAGTGTAAACGCCTATTCTGATGTGTTTGTTCAAAACGAAATGAAATGAAATGGAATCAGTGTTTATTATTATTATTTTTATGAAACTAGGAAAGAAAGACAAAAGCAAGTGTTTTCAAGTCTTTTGCATTTGTAACATATTCTGATGTGTTCGTTAACCGGATGCAGGCAATTTCTTTGGAAGAAATTAAAGAATCAACTGCTAATATGTAGTGTAGGTGCGCCTTTGCCTCTGTTTTTGGTACCTAAGTGTTGATTGAATAGATTATATGTATAGTTTTGTATGTTCATGTAACTCAAGGGTTGTATCCCATCATCACAATAACATGCTTTACTAGAAAACCAAATAAACAACCGAATATCATATTAATGTGACCCGACACATATATGTTGCTTCCATTATATCCACAATAACTCATAAGTTCATTGTTTTATATGTTCACTGTTTTATGAAACATTTGCAGCAGATGGGATTGTAAGGAACGAGGATAAGAGCCCGCACGTTGTGGCGGGAATAAGAATGTGTTCTGATGATTAATTAATATAATCGAAATACGAAAAACAACGTATTTACATATAAATGACAATTGAAGTCAATCATGGACACAAAGATAATGACTTTGAAACAACTAATAACACATTTAACAAAAGATCGAATTCATAAAATTTAGTAGCTTAGTAATAGAATTTGGTACAAGCATTTCCTCAAACGAATGGTGTGTTATAAATATTTCAACTATTAAGATTAAGATCAAGTAGGAGACAATCCATGTTATATAGGTTCAAATCATTAAACAAATGGGTACGGAACATGATATCTAACAAAATTAAACACATCATGAAATTGGAAAACGCAATGTGTAGCATCAGTTTCTCGTAGAATAAAATTTTTGTTAAAAAAGTTACTATAAACTTGTCATAATTTGATTGTAATCTAGACGAACCCGATCTTGATCCTTTAAATGCTTCTGTTCATGTTCATAACCAATTAGATAAAATTATTTGAAACTTGAAAGCACATAGAATTGGAATAATAAAATATGAGTTTTGGTTTCTTCTTTGCCTTATTCATGACCTGAAGGTAGAACTGCTCGAACGCTTCATATATAGTAGCAGCAGCAAGGAAACCAAACCCTTTAACAATGGTAGTGACTTCGAACGGCAACTCACACTCATACCTAAACAACATTTGAAAACGAAAACCTGAAAGGAAATCGAACCCTTTTACAATGGTAGTGACTTCGAATGGCAACTCACCCTCATATCCCTAAACAATATCTGAAAAATAAAACCTTCAATGATGATTGAGCTACACCTAAAACTTCCTATTTGAACCAGAAAACCTTTAACCTTTGAACCCATCGATCTAAACCTGAAACCTTCAACCATGAAACTGAAACCCTCGACATTCAAACACATCGTCTTGCTTGCAATTGGATTTCAATTTAGCACCACTGGTTGTCGAAGATGATGGTTAGGCCTCGATTTAAACTACAAACTACTGCAAGGAGGAAAGATGGCGGCAGTTGCAATGAAAAATTGAGATAGGTGCTGCTATAAGAGAGCAATGATGGCTGCATGGTGCTATTAGGAGAGTAGGGGTGTGCAAAAAAACCAAAATCCAAACCAAAACCGAAAAAAACTAAAAAACCGAAAGGGAAAATCCAAACCGTTTGGTTTGGACGATGGATTTTCTAAAACCGAAAATCTTGGTTCGGTTTCGGTTTTTTCATACACAAAAACCAAAAAACTCCAAACCGAACCGAAAGTTATATAAATATTAAAACTTTGTTAATTTGAATGTTTTATTACTTTATTGAGAAATTTTTTAGTGATTCATTCTTTAAATTATTGGTTTTTATCTTATTTTTGTCTTTTAATGACCATTTCATATATTTTGTGTTGTTTTTTTAAGCCTAGATTTTATTTTTTATTGAGTTTATGCAATAATTAAATTCATTATTGTTAAACTTACTAGTATACAACAGGTTTATGAATGAAAGAAAAAAATTATGAAATATAAAAGATTAAATTTAAAAAACGAAATCCAAACAGAAAAACCAAAGTCCAAACCGAAAATCCGAAAACCGAAAAAAACCAAATGGTTTGGTTTCTAAAATCCAAAATCGAAAGTTTTGGTTTGGATTTTGGTTTTTAAGGAAAACGGATCTAAACCGCCTTTTGTTCACCCATAGAAGAGAGGAAGCACAAGTCTAAAAAAACTAAAGGAAAAAAAGTTGTTCAAAAATCAAAATACAAAAAAAAAATCAACAATGCTTGTTATAAACAGTTCCTTATGAATAGTCTAGGAACAATACAATTCTCCTGGGAATTGTTATATATAGTAATTTGGGTTGAGAATAATAAAGAAAAGACTCTTTCACATATAGGCAGGGAATATTATTATTATGAAAAAAGTCAAGGAACAATTGCTTTTGTTTTTGGACTTGTGCAGAGGCTTAATCATTTAAAGAATAAACATTCTGGATGGCTTTTTCATTATGCACCATATTCTAATTTTTTATACACCATGCTAGAGGTGAACTCGGTACTGGACCGTACCTAACCGGTACCGAAACCGAAAATCCCGAAATCGAATTAAGAGTTGTGAAAGAACCGAATACTGAACCAATTAAGTTTATATGGTACCGGTTCGGTTCCGGTTCCGGGACCAGGTTTTCGTTGCCAATCACGTATTGGGATCGAATTAGGAAAAGGTACCAAATACCGAATGATGTATCCAGTCGTATGAGTATAAAAAATAACCCAAAAACACTATATATAGATAGGGTAAGTGAGATCGAATCCACAGGGAATGTTAGGTTGCTAAACTAGTCTGAACACTGTTTGGATTGAGTTTGAAATCATTTGCTTTGAACTAATTTCCTACCGTAAAATACTATTGCAACAATGTAACACACAAGAATTGAATTTAAGAAGTTTCACTAGAGGAAAGAGGGTGTTTGCTCTCTCGTTATACCTACTATGGCAATTCAGAATGTTATGGATTCCATTTACATGAATTAATACGGATTTACAACTTATGCTCCGAAGACAACGTATACCACTCTATTGATTGTCTTCCTTCCCTATAGAGAGTGGGCACAACCAATGACATGGATATAAACCGTTCCAGATACACTCATTGTTCATTCACATCTATTCATGCAAATATAATCCCTTTTACAGTTTCCATATAAACAAACTGGTTTTCACAACAAATACTCTTAAGACGAAATATGCAACGTCTATTAATTGTCTTCCCCATATTAATGAGCCGGCACAACTAATGAGATCACTATACCCCGTTATATACAATACCCATTGATTTCAACCATTCATTCATTCACAAATAAAATCCACAACCCCTTTAAGCACGAATGGAAACTGAATTTAATTAAACATTCATTCAAACCATAATATGCAAACTAAAGAACAAACACCACAAAGTTTTTAGCCAAGCATAACTTGAACTAACGTACTAACAATGTCAAACATGGATGAAAACATTAAAGCTACCAATAGTGCGTAAATACAATCGATTGGACGCCAATGCTTGATCTTTGTTTGATTCCCGTCGCTTTTCTCCTCTGGTTCGCCTCCTAAAAACTCCCTTTGTGTGTGTGGAACTCCAAAATTGCGAACCCCTTCCAACTGGTAACTTCCGTCTTCAAAAACTGCAGCTTCCGCACAACTGCCGCACCAGCGTCTCTGCTGGCGTTTGGGACGCTGGCTGGGACGCCGCCCTCACTGATCAGGATGCTCAGACTCTGTAATGAGGGGTTTTGAGCGTTTCCTTGGCGTCTGGGACGCTGGCTAGGACGCCCTGCACGAAATCCACCTTCCAGACTGCCATTTCCCTTACTTTCTTGTCAAGCAACTGAAATCACAAAAACCTACATTAGCAGTACCAATTATCTCACATTTACACACTAAAACATAGCAAAAACTCATGAAAATAGAAGTGATTATATCACTGATCACGGAACATAAATTACCAAATAAAGGACAACTTTTATACATCATTATGATGAGGAAAAAATTGATGGATTATCCCAGACCGAATTCCGAATTAGGGCTAAGGCGGTACCCACATTCGCCCAAATCCCAAGCGGTACCAAATATCCAATTGAACATATATATTCGGCTCGGGATCGGGATATTCCGGATAAATATGGTACCGAAACCGTGAGTACCGAATACCGAATTTTAAGTAATATAAAATCCGAGTACCGGACCGAATATATTAATTCGGTATCGGTCGGTACCGGTCCGGGTTCAGGAAATCGTCTCCGTCGCTCACTCCTACACCATACCCTATAATTTTGACCGATAATTTAACTAAATTGTTGTTTATGATTGGGGTGTATGATTTCTTTTTTTCATTGAAATCTGAAAGTGATCTAGGTTAAGTAACCTTATGATTAATTCTTATAGAGTATGATGCATGAAATAGCATCCTTTTAATGGTTTAAAAAGTAAAAAATACATAATTAAGCAGGGAAAATGGTGTAGGATTGCTTAGGACGGCCGCCCCCAGCTAAATTAGAAAATTGAAGAAAGATGTATGTATTTTCCTGGAGCTGGATTAGGTAAGGTGATAATGGTGGGGGTCCAGTAACATGCACATATCCTCTGATTTTGAAGCATGTCATTGAAAATTATGACCCTCACATCCAAATTCCAACACAAACCTTTCTGGCATCCCTCATTTATTAACAAGTGTTTTTCCCCAATTCTCTTTCACTAATATTTATTATAAAAAGTATGCTCATGGATGTGTAATTCTCTATCATCCTATGCATGTGCATGTGCATGTGCGCAAGCTTTCCCTTTTCATGTGCATTTTTAAATGGTATTTGTATAAAAAAAAACCTTCAAGTTAGACCATTTTTGTGATTAGAACTCTCAATCATTTTTCATTGCACAAAAAACCTTCAACTGCTGAAACTTATTAAAATAAGGTTTTTTAAAAAAAAAAAAAAACAAATTGACGTGCAGCCTGATGAACCGATTGCAATCTGTTAACCAACCTTTCATTTCCGAATAACCTTTTTTCTAGCGAACTCATGTGTCTGTATTTTATGATTCAAATTCACATTTCTTGTTGATTTTTTGTTCAGATCTTTTTGTATTATTGTTGGAATTTAGTTTTTTGGCGAAATTTCGGTGGTCACTGATGACTTGTTGATGGCGGCCTACAACTTTAATCGGCTACAACCGGTAATATCCCAGTTTCTTAAGATTTTGTCGGTTTGGGGTTTTTTATGCAATGAAAAATGGTTAAGGATTTTAATCAAAAAATGATTCAACTTGAGGGGTTTTTTTTGTACAATTATCCCTTTTTTTAATGGTTCTTTAAATCAAAAGTTGGCATTTTGAATCTTGAAATAGAAATCCAGTTAGCTAGAACCTTTGTTTTACTTGAGCTTTTTTCAAATAATTGATTCAAACTTAAAAGTTAAAACAAAACAAGATTATACAATTGTATGGTTAAAATGTTAATATCACTACAAGTGATAATTTCTGCCAAAATTATACAATGGGCCAAAGCCAACCCAAAATTGAAACACAACTATATATTATTTTTGGAATTTGTTAGGAAACTAACCGAAAATCATCGAATAAGAATCACAACAAAAGTCCTACAAAATTACACGCACTTCTATTTAGGAAAACGAGTATGTGTATCGTGACAACGATAATCATAAAAAATTTCAGAGATGCCCAAGAGAAAAAAAAACGCGTATGTAAGAAATAAGTGCAAAAGGGAACATTATCTATCTCTTGATAAGCTGCAATCGTTCTAATTCTCTATTCACTGCCATCTTGCGACTTGTGATGCCAACTATATAAAAAAAAAAAAATAATAGATTTACGAATAGTATCTTATTTAACTTAAAGTTGTCAAGATCGAAATCTTATCAACGATCGTTTTTGTTTTCGTAAAAGCGTATCTCGAGATCCTAAGGTGGCGTTTGGTTTGTGTGATGGAATTTGATGAAATTGGAATTTAAATTTAGTTTTTTTACATTTTTTTATAACTAATGTGAAGGGTTAAATTTTATGTATTTTCCATCAAATTTCATTGTTTATATTGACGTTCTATTCAACTCATACATGAATTCAATTCTAACATATACATGAATTAGATTCCGACCTCCATCTCTATCGAATACTAAAAATCATCTTCTAGCTTCACTATCAACCACATTAATAACTAAATTTAAATTCTAATTCCTTCGAATTTCATTCCGTGAACCAAACGCCACATTAAGATTCTACAAAATAACAAGTCTTTTTTATGTGTTATAATTTACAATAAAGATTAATTTTACGTAACACTGATAAAATATATATTATCTAGTCATTATAACGATAGTTCAATACAATTCTTAAGAATTTTCATAATTTCATTACATCATTAAATATTTACATTTTAGAGCATTAAACTTTAGTATTATTGAAAATTTGATGTTATGTAAAAATTACATATATTTATATTTTTTTATTATAAAGTTGACTTGTTTGTACGTTATAAACATTTACTTTTAGTAAAAATACGATCATATCGGATCGAGAAATCTTGACTAAGATGTTATCCACGAAAGATCCTAGTAAAGATCGACTCAGTTTTGCTAATTATGATCGTAAAATCGCAAGGTCTTAAGATCAAAATCGGGATCTTAACAACCATGATTTAACTATATAAATAATATCTCTTAGATATTGATATATTTTTAAGTAAAAATCACGATGTTTTTTTTATATATTGTTTGAAAGATATTTTGTGAAAATATAAAATATAAATAAAAGAATTTCCTGATATTACTAACAATATCTTTGTTTTCAAAATAAAAATATTATGTTATTTTACAATAAAACATATATATTCTTTTACAAATAAATTTGTTTGAATTTATAAAATTTAACTATATAAACACTAAAATTTTACAGAGCATAATATGATGATATAGGCGTGTTTGTTTGCAACTAAAAGACTTGAAAATTGCTTGAAAATTTTAAACTAAACTTACTTTAGTTTGTTTGTTTAAGTTCAGATAAAGAGATTTTTCCTCTGAATATTCTTTTGAATTTTAAGAGGGGGTGAGTAGTCTGAAGTCAAATTAAGAGACTTTCAATTTCAGATCTTAAGACCACATTTTAATTTTAAATTTCAGACGTTTAACTTTTTTAAAAAACAAACAACATCGTACTATGTTTTTGTCAAAATACGATAACTACATCAAATATTTATTGAAGAACAAATGATTGAGAAAAATAACATACAATTCCAAATTTAATATTAAAGGTAACATGAATTTTCAAGATTATACAGTTTACTTTTGACAAAAATAAATTCTGTGACCAGTTAAGAAGATAAAATTTGAATTTCAAGAACTTTTCTTGACAAAAAAAAATATTATTTAATGATCTTTTCTCAACCAAAAAAATTAAAGTTTTTGTTATTTTTCAGTAAAAATAAAAGTTAATTATCATTTTTTGACCTAAAACATTTTATGATACCTTTATTTTTTTTATTTTTAATTTTATACTATTTTTCGGCCGTTTAACCATTATTAAAATATTTTATCATTAGAAAAACAAAGATGAGTAGATAAATGATAGAATTTCTATGATTTGTTGAACATTTTTTTAAAGTATGTTTTAATGAATGTATTTAAAATGATAGTTGACAAGTATATTGAACAATATTATTTTTTATTTTATGTTTAAAATTGACATATTTTACATGATAGCAAGGATTATATTATTTAAAAATATTATTTTATTTGTTTAAAACTATATCTATAAATTTATACTGTTATCATGTATGCCTGTTAATTCTGTAAAGATAATAATACTTTTACAAATGACTAATTTTTTCCGTTAACTATATATTTATAACGTCCATTTGCTTCAAAACAAGTGAAGTTGTTTGTACTAATATTTAAAAAAGTTCATTTTTTAAATTATTTTAGATGCTTAAAAAATTATTTTATAAGAAAAAAATAGAATCTATGTTTATGTTAATTGTTGGACTAATCGACAAAAGTCGCTATAAAGTATTATTTCTTTTACCTTATTTTATTATCAATAGTATTAATTTTATATCATTTAAAGAAAAGAAAATTTTACAATTTTAATGTTATATATGACTAAAAGTTATAAAAATTGATGTATAGATAATACAAAATATAAAATATCATCTTATTAATAACAAAATTACCCATCTAATGTATGTTAAACAAGTTTATTTAGTAAAAGGTATTTTGAAAGTCAGAATAATTTCAAGTCCCCCAATGTACTGTACGTGAATATCATTATGGCCTTCCACCTTCAGAAGCTCAGGCAAGTTATCCAAAATCAAAATCGATTTAGCCATTCCGCACAACACAGTATTAATCGGGTCTCGATAAAGTGGGGCAACAGATTGAGGAGATATGTTGATTACGATATCAGAACTATTTCTTCCAACCACATCAGCATAAGATAAACGAGATTTTGTTGCTATGGGGGCAGGTTGACGTTTGGGGATAGTAAAGGACTTCTTAGCAATTGGCTTATACCTCTGAAACTTGGCCAGATTCGCTGATAACTTGTTTGAATCAATCTGGATGAGATTGAGCTTTTTCTCCATTGCCTTTGTATCCAATACTTTAATATACCTAACAAACCCAAACATGGCTCCTTTAGCATCCTTTATTCCTGCAACATAGGTTGAATTGTTTATTAGTTCTATTATCGCTTGTGGAAATTCAGAAAAGAAGAGGAAATTTTTTCAAGCAGCTGTGGGGTGTACGCTTTGGTGCATATGGAAGTCACGGAATAAAGTCGTCTTTAATGGGATTCGTTTTAATCCCTTTTTGGTGGCAGATGAGGTGCAATCTTTTCTCTTTATCTGGATGAAACATAGGGCCAAAAAATCTTCTCTTAATTGGCAAGAGTGGTGTTGTGACCCATTGGTCTTGTTATCTTTGTAACTTTATTTTTACCTATTGTCATGTATCTATTCTAGCTACTCGCTAGTTTATTAATAAAATCTCTGGGGGTGTTTGAGTTGGGTGATGGCACTGCCGAAGCTTTTCTCAGACATCCTTTTCTGCTGTTCAAAAAAAAAGTAAAAGGTATTTTAAATATCAAAGTGTGAATATAAAAGCATTTACTCCCAAAACGGGATATAAAACGTATGGACCGACAAATTTAGTAAAGTTTCATCCACCGCGATTAGTGGTACGCTGTAAACTTGTAAAGGAAAGTGGCGCGTCTCTCTCACGCTCCCCTGCCTCCTCAAAACCCTCTTCTTTACGCCATTTCTGCTTCCCTTGAGCTCCATAGCTTTTAGCTACCCCTTTCAGTAAGAGTCACATTCAATTCAATGGCGTTCACTGTAAACTCCATAGGTTTAATCCTTTGCTTCTCGTTCTTCATCTTATCTTCACACTCTCAGCAGCTCACCACCACTTACTACCAGAAATCATGCCCCAGATTTGATCAGATAATGCAGGATACCACCACCAACAAACAGATCACTTCCCCTACCACCGCCGCCGCCGCTCTCCGTCTATTCTTCCATGACTGCCTTGTCGAAGGCTGTGACGCTTCCGTTCTTATTTCCTCCACGAATTTCAACAAAGCCGAGCGAGACGCCGACATCAACCTCTCCCTCCCTGGAGACGGATTTGACGTCGTTGTAAGGGCTAAAACCGCTCTCGAACTCACTTGCCCTGGTGTCGTCTCATGCGCCGATATCCTCGCTGTCGCTACTCGTAATCTTGTTACGATGATGGGAGGACCTTTCTACACCGTGAAATTAGGTCGTCGTGACGGATTAGTCTCGAGAGCGTCACGCGTTGAAGGCAATCTCCCTCGTCCTTCAATGACGATGAAACAACTCATCAATATTTTCACTTCTAGAGGCTTTTCAATTCAGGAAATGGTCGCATTATCCGGCGCTCACACAATCGGATTGAGTCATTGCAAGGAATTCAGCTCAGAGATTTACAATTACAGCAGAACATCACAAATCGATCCGTCTTACAATCGAAGATACGCCGAGGGATTGAGATCTGCCTGTGCAGATTACCACAACAATCCCTCCTTATCGGTGTTCAACGACGTGATGACGCCAAGGAACTTCGATAATGCATATTACCAAAACCTACCTAAAGGACTTGGAGTTCTGAAATCGGACAGGGCGTTGGTAATGGATCCGAGAACAAAGCCATATGTTGAGTTGTACGCTAAAGACCAGAAGGCATTCTTCGAGGCATTTAGTCGAGCAATGGAAAAGCTAAGTTTGTTCGGTGTGAAAACTGGCCGGCGAGGAGAGATCCGGCGCCGGTGCGATTCATTCAATTAGGTCAGATTCTGAGGTTGATTCCAAGATGATGTTCGTTAATTTCTCTCGAATTTATTACTATTTTTTTAAAAGAAAAAAACGATGAAGATCATATAATTTGTATACTAAAAATCTTTCTTTTATTGATAATTAAACAATAAAGTTTCAACTTAATCAAGCTTAAAAATAAGTTAATTACTGATTGGTTTCCAGCTGCTACTGTCACTTTCAGTAGTTTTATACTTTTATAATGCACCGTCACCATCATTATTCGTTTCTTTCGACTCTGCAAAAACCCAGTTTTATCAATTCTTTTGCAGTTTATGGACCCCTGTTTGCCCGTAAACATATCACTATATTAGTAAATTATGATGCCATTTCATTGTTTATGTGGATTCAATTAGAAAAGGATTTTGAGTTGCACATGGTAGAAGTTTAAAAGATATGAATAATTAATCTTCAACACTCTTCCCGATTCTCGAACCCAAGCTTAATTGAGGAAAATGAAGGAAATTGTGATAGAAAACCTAGGAAATTGAACTTTATTATCATTTTTAAGAAAAATAAAAGTTAAACGGAATCAAAGAAGGCCGATTTTTTTTTTTTTTTTTTTTCCATTTAGAAAATGCAAGGAAATAAAAAGAAAGAAGGAATATAGAACTTCTAATCTCTGGGTTACAAGTGAATCGAACATTTAAAATGGTTAATGATCCTCTTAAATCATTTGACAGAAATAAATAAACATCATCAATATTTTATGTACGTTTAATTAAATTGTTAGCACAATCTATTATAGGAATATATATTAAGTGTAAATGTGAAATACAAGTTTCCATAACTCACTCCTTAATTGTAGCCTAGATTTGATTACCATCTATTGTATATATTGGCATCCCTATTATTGTACAGAGATACACAATTGATACATAATTTCATAAATTAACAAACACACAAAAAGAAATCTCGTATATTTGTTTATGTTCGTGAATGTTTGTTAATGCATTTGTTAATTTTCGTTTAAAAAGGTATTTTTAAAATATCTTTAGAAAAATAAGTATACAACACACTGAAAACACAAAACTTATTTTAAAGATAGACTCAAGTTTCATAGGGCCCTAAAGTCTTATATTGAATATACATATTTGTTACCAAAAAAATATTCTTTTTCATGCAAAAATGCAATATACAAATCTTCCAAAGTTCATTACGATTGATCAATTCAGATCATTTGAAGTTCATTATGATAAAATGTTTTATTTAATTCAAAAGTATATTATGCACATATTCCAAAACGATTACCAGTTTACATCATTTGAACATGTACATTTTGTTTATATTGCACTTTTATATGAAATAATTTTTTTTTATCATAACGAACTTCAAATAATGTGTAACTAGTTTATTAACCCGTGTATATTACACGGATAACTTTAATAATTTTTTTTTAAATTACATAAACTTAAATTAAAAATTAATATTCAAACTTTTAATTTTAATAATTATTAATATATCTTATTATGATTTAATTATGTATAAATCGTTTAAACAAAAAAACTAATCATTAATAACCTTTTATGATTATTATTTGTATTAGGGTAAATTACAATTTTCGTCCCTGTGGTTATACACAAATTATGGTTATCGTCCTTTTAATGATTAAATTACGATTACAGTACTTATAGTTGGCAATTTATTATGTCTTTGGTCCCTTTGTCCAATATTTTTTTAAAATGACGATTTTGCCCTTTTATTATTATTTCAGTTTTGGTCCTTATCAAATTATTTCTTTTTATATAATTTATTTATAGCTTTTTTATTTTTTACTATTTATTTAATATATTTACTATTTGTTAAACAAAAAATATAGTTTAAAATCAACAAAATATGTAAACTTTACATATTTATATGTATAAATTAATTTAATTTTTTAACTTTATGAAATAATTATATATTTCATTAAGTTATAATTACAACAATTATGGGTTTCCTTAAGTTATATATATAAGGTTTATCTGACCATTAACTTTATGGTATAACTAAATTAGAATAGAAAACACGTTAAAGTATGTATTTGGTTAAGATAAAAACAAAATAATTAAATTAATTTGAATTAAAAATTATTAAATATATAAGTATTTATATGAATGTAACATATAATAAAGACAATAGCTATATAAATTAAATGTATAAATAGATTCAATTTTTATAAATGAAAAGTAATATACATTTAGAAAAATAATTATATAAATAGTTCAACGTATATATCTAAAATCAATATGTATGAACGATAATAATAGTATTTATAACAATAATTAACAAAAATACAACATATTAAATTAAGTCATATACAAGTTATTTTCATTGATTACTACTTAGTCATGTAAATACTTAAATCGTAACAAAATAATAATATTAATACTATTAATAATAATATCAAATAAATAAATAAATAAAACATATTGAATAACCTTTATTTCAATTGAATTTTAATAGTAATAACTAGACAATATAATAAAAAAATAGAAAATATATTAAATAAATAGTAAAAGAATAAAAATCTATTAATAAAATGAAATAAAAGAAATAATTTGATCAAGGACCAAAACTGAAATAAAAGTAAAAGGGCAAAATCGTCATTTTAAAAAAAAATATTGGACAAAGGGACCAAAGTCATAATAAATTGCCAACTATAAATATTGTAATCGTAATTTAATCATTAAAAGGACGATAACCATAATTTGTGTATAACCACAGGGACGAAAATTGTAATTTACCCTTTGTATTATTATTATTATTATTATTATTATTATTATTATTATTATTAATCAAAAAAAATCCTTTTAAATATTTTTTGTTATTTGTAGGATCTAAGTATCTAACCATAATCTAATCTTAAAAGTAATTTAATCTAATATTGTTAATTTAATCTTGAATAACTATTAACATTTGTCATTAGTAGAGAATGTCATTTGGCATCATTAGAAGAGGACAAATGACAATTTAGTTACTATTATAATAGTATTTATAGATTAACCCGTGTATTACATGGAAATTTTAATATACAATTTTTTCTTAAAACTTAATAAATAAAAATTAAAAAATTAATATTTTTATTAATAAATTTAAATTTATTATTATTATTAAAATATCTTTAAACTTTGTTTATTGAAATATTAATGGATATTATTATTATTAAAATATCTATTAAATGTTGTTTGTTGAAATTTTAGTGGATATATAATCACCTCTATAAAAGAAATTTATTTAAAATTAATTGACACATGTTAATCAGAAAAAATGCCAATTGGCATTATAAGAAGATGACATATGACAAAATAGTTACCCATATATTAGTAGTTATATATTGTGCATTTTGAACATGTGTATATTTCAATTTTGTATTTAATAGAATATTTTATCGTAATGAACATGTACATTTAATACGGGACTCCAGGATTCCACTCTAATATTCGACTCCATTGAACTAAATCCATTAGTTTTTTTTATATATAAATATATTATATATGTATACTTTATAAACAAATCAAAGTTTAATTTCATAACAAATTGATATGAATGATAAAATCTGTTGATTTACCATTTTTGTTCGCTCATTTGTTTTGTTAAACTCAAACCATATAGTCATTCATGTTCATTTATTTATCAGGTTAAACTTAAACTTAGTATATGCTCGATTTATTAACAACGATATGTATTCTTGAACCTCTAATTTACCTCATTTATCTCCTTTTTCCTTTCTTTTCATTTCCTTTTGATTTGAAGAACATAACACACATACTTTAATTTGTTATTTGAAAAAAAAAAGCACTAAAAGTGGTTTAACATAAAATAACATGACATCCATTAGAGCTTTGGGATCTGCGTATAGTCTCGTATTTGGATTTAGCCTCTGTGTCCAATACTTAGGTGCCGTTTAGATTGCTTCATTCTAAAATGATGGATTTTAAATTAATATGATTTTAAATTGATTAAGTGAATGAGTGGATTATGAAAAGTGGAGAACTAGTGAATATGAAATGCTAAATGAAGCTAAATTTTTCCTTTTTAGTTTTTATCCAAACATAACATGGAAGGATTTCTAAATCCAAATTCTAAATAAGTTGCTGAAATCCTCCAAACCAAACACCATCGTTTTTGGTCTCCTACTCGAAGATGTTTACTTGAGTTTTGTGCATTTGTAATAGTTAGCTTTATAAATTTAATTGCTATGTGTAACAACTTACCTAATTATTTCACAAATCTTAATTTACACACAAGCATCTCATAAACACCTTCTCAACATTAATAATTGAATACACTACTTCACATCACAATCAAAGCTTTAACAAATTAACCACATTCCAATATCCATAAGTTACAAACACATCATATAAATCTTCCATTTATAGGCGATAAATTTTAAGGATATAATCCTATCTGTCATCATAACTTGTGTCCAACAAACTTACCAACAACAAAATGGAGCTATCCACTTAAACTTCGACCTTCTTGGAATTTCAAACACTCGTTAGATGATTCTCGACAACTTTCTTGCCCTTATCCAATCCTAAGAAGAAAAAATATTTCAACTAAACTGTAAACTACAAGAGCTTAAGTTCCCATAACTGTTCAACTACTCATATATGACAAACCATAATACAAAATGCAAGTAAATGCAACCATAATTCAAGTCATTCACATTCCATACAAGCACAGATCCGTAATTTGATCTCACATCGACCATATATCAAACTGTGATCATAATTTATCATTAATCAGACGACCCGAAACCCTCGTCATGTAGTCGAGAGGACCTGCCCACTGTCTCTTCCTAATTCGATAATCGAACGACTTGGAACTCTCACCACAAAGTCAAAGAAACCTGCTCACTGTCTCATCTCAACATCAATCGTACTACCCGGAACCCTCGTCACGAAGTTGAGAGAATCTACTCACTATCCTTTCTCAACCCACAATCAATTACATGATTCAACATAATCACACAATCCCACAATTTCACATATGATAGGCAATTGATAAATGTGATGCAACAAATACCAATGCAACAATGTAAGTAACATATGCACATTGTCACTAAATGAATAGATAAACAATTAGAGAGTACTTACACTGAGAATTATTATGTTTAAACTGAAGCAATTACTTATGTACAGTCCCAAGTCTCACTTATGTCTCAACATTTTCCATAATATCCCTTATAACATGTAGAATGTCAATATAAAGATTCTTTAAGCAATTCGTCACTGAATATTTGACGGAACATCATCAAAAACAATGTTAAACCAAGGGGGTTGATAAACCCATTTATAATCTCTTATATTTAATACAATTCTTTCATGGTTAGATATATTACTGAATTACGAAGCCATAAAATAACGGTGCTAAAAACGAAGTTAAAATGGGCTCAAACGGAGCAAAACAGTACAGATGTACGAACAACAGGTTCGAATCGCCGAGTCGACTCAAAATTTCATCAGATCAATATCCAAAACCATTTGACTCTTCGAGTCAACACATGCATGTACATTATAGTCCGAAAATCATAAATTTTACCCAAAAACTCAACCAAAAGCCAAACCGAAATCCAAAAAAATCAAAAATACCAAAACCGAAACTTTATTGATTTGAATATTTTGAATTTTATTGAGGAAGTTATTGGTGTTTCATTCTTTATATAATTGGTTTTTATTTTATTTTTCTTTTTTAATAACAATTTCATTTGTTTTGTGTTCTTATTTTTAAGCATAAAATTTACTTTTCGACGAAGTTAAGCAATAGTATTTGTTATTTTGAACTTATAGATGTACACAATAGTTTTGATGGAGGAAAAATGAAATTTTAAGAAAAATAAAAAGATTTAATTAAAAACTTGAAACAACCGAAAACCAAAACCGGAAAAACCCGAAAGGTTTGGTTTCAAAAATCCAAAAAATAAAGAGTTTCTGTTTACACTTCGATTTTTTATGGAAAACCAACAAACCACCTTTTACTTACCCTTAGGGGGCGTTTGGTTCGCTGGAATCTGATGGAATCTGGCGGAAAAGGAATGTATTTTCCATTCTGATGGGTTGTTTGGTAGTCCAAAGGAATGGAATGACCATTCCACATTTTTTAAAAAACCCCCCCTTTTGAAGGAATAATCATTCCATAGCAAAATGAGAGGAATTTAAATTCCATCCTCAATTCCTTTTGATAGGGGTGTTTATAGAAATCCGAATCCGAGCATCCGAAACAAAATCCAAAAATACGATCCGAAATTATCCGAAATTTTGGATTCGGATAGTAAAATTCCAAAATTTCGGATATTCTGATAATCCGATATCCGAAGATCCAAAAAAAAATTATTTTTTTATATCTTTGGTATTGATTATTTACATAATATTTGAGTGTTTATTATTATTCTAATGTATATTTTTGAGTTTTATCTTAATATTATAGATTTATTAACTAATATTTTATATTTTTAGTTTTTTAGTATTTTTTTAGTCGTTTTGGGTAAAATAATTCCGGATAGATTTATTTTGTTATATATTTATCTTTAATATGTATTTGGATATATAACATTTGTGTTTTAGATATTCAAAAATTTGATTTAATTTTTAAAAAAAAATTAAAAATATGAATTTTCGGATATTCCGATATCCGAATCCGGAATTTCGGATATCCAAAATTTCGGATTCGGATAGCACAATTCACTATCCTAAATTTCGGATATCCGGTTTTGAACACCCCTACCTTTTGACAACCATCCGCTCACTCTCAACCCTAGCAGCCACAAAAAAAACTTGTTCTTCCTCTCCGGTGCCGATCTGCTAGCCGCTGGACGTCTTACCGCCGACCTCCTCCATCTCCGGCGCCGATCAGCTCCATCTGCGGTGACTAGGGTTTTGCTCGTCTTCTCCTCCAGCTCACCTCCTGTTTTTGGTTCCACTACCACTTTTTCTTTTAAAAGCTACCACTGACCGTGGGTAATTTTTGTTGGAAAAGTTGACAATCATTTAATAACTTTAATATATATATATATATATATATATATATATATATATATATATATATATATATATATATATATATATATATATATATATATATATATATATAATCAATACTTGAATTATCTATCATAAATGACCAAATATATTACAATCATGTTTTCTGTTGTCTTTTGTACTATATCTATTTTGGTTATAACATTTTAAGGTATTTGTTTTGTGACTTTGCAATATAAAAAATTTATTTTATAAAGAAATTGATTAAATAAATCATAGTTTTAAAATATTTTTGTACTTCAAGAAAAAAATTCATTTTGACAGATTTATCAACCAAACAGAAAATAATAAAGGAATTATATCTGAAATCCATTCCTTTCCTGCCAACCAAACAAACTATAGTATTTGGATTCAGACAGATTCCATTCCTTCCAGAATTCCATTCCTTTGACAGATTCCAATTTCATTCCGTCAGATTCCAGCGAACCAAACGCCCCCTTAGTGCTAATATTTTGGTCAAAACGAAGTCTCATCTATATTAGTTATAATTAAAGTAAGCTAATTTAGATCAAAAAGATTTTCACAAGAAGTTGCTATGATTTATCATTCAAAAGACAACTGGTTAGATTGGATTTTCACCAATGACAGTTTATGAAAATCTCATCATCGTTAGTCAAAGACTCAATCATTCTCAGGGTGGTGGTATGGTCATCCCACTATCACTAGGGGTGATCACGGACCGATTCGACTGGTTTAATGACAAGAATTTCAGCCTAACAGACCACCTCACTCTAGAAAATTTCAAACCAAACTGGCCAAATTTAACGGCTCGACAGAAGCATCAAAATCGTATAGATTCGGTTTGTTTCAGACGGTTTCATAATTTTGACAAAATACTATTTGATTTTATATTACAAGTTTAGCAATAGACTAAAATTCACATAAAATTGACACAAAATGAAAACAAACAGACAATAATAAATCAAATACAATAAATGTATAATTAAAGTATCGTAAATCAAATAAAATTATATAAAATGTTGTTATTTTTCAAAATTAAAATTTATCATAAAAATTTGATAAAAAAAAATTGATCAATAGTTTTACATTTTATTTTTATAATTTGAATAATTACAAAATAAAATAATTTTTCAAATTATATGTATGTACACACATAAAATAAACTTGGTCAGTATAAAGTTACGAACCGCCGGCTTGCTGATTATCTCGGTTTGAATAACCATTTGACCGGCTGATGAAGAAATACTCTCCTAATACGAGGAAACCATGTTCACTCCTGATCCATGTAAGTGTTAAACCAGTTTTTTTTATGTATATCAATTTCATATTTTAATTCTGTTGTCACAATAACTGATTGTGCAGCCTATTTATTAATCATTGGGCCTCTTCTTGGTCCAACCCATTTGCTTGAAACTCTAAAAGCTCATTTGTCGTTGCTTATAAGTACTTCTCTCTCTTACGAGAAGAGAGGACTTTTCATGATGCATCTCTTGCTCTAGAAATGTCGTGGACCTTCCCTAACATTCTACCAAGGGCCTGGTAAAGTCCCTGAATTATTTACGAGAAAGTTTCATTGTTTCATCAATAGCAGCACCTGGACTACACCATCATCAGTTACAGGTGGTTCTCCAGTGGGTTGCTATCCACTAGACAATAACTTATGTTCTCCCATATAGATCTCTCTTTTTATTTTCTCATAACATAAACTGTTACACATGTATATACACATACATTTATTGTGATATATTACTGTCAGAGGTGGCTTCCGGGGTTCATGTCCTGGGCTCGCTCCTAACGGGATTCAATATGTTTCAGTCTTGTTTTAAGAGTTAGAGAAAGAATGACTACATCTTACGTCTAAATCGACCCAACTGAAAAAGGTACAATCAATGTTTTTTGTGTTAAAAAAGAAAGAGAAAAAATAACGGGAGACCGTGTGCAGTATGTACACCATCTCCAATTCTCCGTGGTACCGATGAGAACCAGATTTTGGTAGGGGTGTTCATGGATGGTTAACCGAAACCGAAAGTGGATTTCGGATGGTTAACCGGAGATATCGGTTCGATGATTTCGTGAATCTAAACCTTAACCGGTTTTTTCGGTTCGGTTATTCGGTTAACCAATTAACCATTTTTTGTTTGATAATTTATTTTTTTAATAAAAAAACCTTAATATTTAGTTTCTAAAAACCTTAAAAGTCCATAATAATAAATGCGATGAATAAGACTACACTAAACGATTGAACAATGTCTTTCATAATCTAATATAAACAAAAAAAAATTATAATATTTTCTAAATTAGTCGTTCTAATGTTGTTTTTTGTTGTTTGGATTTAAAATTAATGTGGACTAATAGTTGAGCTACATTTTTATATTATTGTTAAGATAAATGCTAATATTTATAGGTCTAAATATTAAACTATATAAAATTAAATTTTTTTTTTCAGTTTTTCGGTTAACCGTCTGTCACCGAAATCGTGAACCTAAACCGAAGATTTTTTCCGGTTCGGTTAACCAAACCGAAAATAATAAAAAATTCGGTCCGATTAACCTTAAAATCGGTAAGATTTTTTAGTTTTTCATATCGATTTTTCGGTTTTAGAATATTTTGAACACCTCTAAATTTTGCATATCCAGGGCGGGGTGGTGATCCCCACGTAACCAAATGAACACCTTACCATTTGCTGTATGTGATTCAACGTTCTTCATATTGACGCCTTCATCGTTTCCTCAAATCTGCCATATAATCAGACTTCAGAGCCAATTACACGTCTTCATTCAAATCTCTGTCGTCTCCCCTAACGAATCAACTAGAGCTTGCTAAATCAATAATCGGGTAACAATCATCCCCCACCTATTTAACTGATTTTCGTAATGTATATCAATGATTTCCTAGGGTTTAATAACATCTCCCCCAAACGAATCCACTCTTGTGTGCATACGTGATTGAAGTCTCCCCTAGTATTTAGTGGTATTGTTGAATTTTGTTGCTATGTTGCGGGACCTTGGATGCAGTGCCCATTGTCATGCCATTGATGATTAAGGATGGGAGTTTGTGAGGATTTGTGTTTAAAATGGCTTATATCCATGATTGAAGAGAGTCAATGATTCTAATATTGTTTTATAGTTTTAGGGTTTTAGTGTTTATATACTTTTAGAAACCATCCAAATCCCAGTGTCTCCTTTTTAGATACTGTAGAAGCGTTTCTAGTTAGAATACAAGTAAGTTAATAGCTTTTGAATTACTTATGCAAGACTTTACCTGGTCACTATGGACTTGACCAACCTTGTGTTTTTTTTCCTGCTTTGGATTAATTTAATGGATTTGGAGGCTACTGGTTAATCAATGTAGAGGTAAATATAGTCCATTTAGTAGTGCAGGTGTGTCACTTGTAAGGATTTTTGCTAATATAAAAAGTTAGAAACATTTTTTTTTAGTAATGGTAATTGACAATAGTCTATATAATCATATTTAACATATTAACTATTATGAATTGAAAAAAATTAGGGGTCAAGCCAACCTATTTCAACCGGTTATCCAAATCCGCCATTTTGCCACCTAGACTTCACAATGCTTGAAACGCTTTTTATTAATTTTATATTGCTTTTTTTTTTTTTGTGGCTTGAGTTGTTTTTATATCAACTGATTGTGGGGTTCAATATATTGTATTTATTTCTCTTGCATAATATTAAGATAGCTCATTTATCATATATATATATGGGTTAATTATATCAAAAGGTAATCTATTGTCATTGTTTTTTCAATTTAGGTAATATACTAATTTTTTTTTTCTATTTGAGGTAATATACTTTCAAATCAAGTCAATAAAGGTAACCGTATCGGATTGAAAGGTAAATATTACTGACATGAAAGAGATCGTATCCAGTCATCAGTTTTTTTAATTTCTAATATTGCTTAATTATTTTAAAATTTGCTCAAAACAACAAGGTATTAACAAAAAAGTACTTTTAAATTGCACAAAATAGTGCACATCATATAACAATTAAACTGTCATTTCTGTAAAAAAAATGCTGACTGGACAAGAAAACTGTTACGTCAGTAATTTTTACTTTTCAATCCGATATGGTTACCTTGATAGACTTGATTGGAAAGTATGTTACCTTAATTAGAAGAAAAATTAGTATGTTACCTTAATTAGAAGAAAATTTAGTATGTTACCCAAATTAAAAAAACTGTGACAGTATGTTACCTTTTGACGCAATTAACCCTATATATATTAGTTTGTTTATTTCTAGCAAAAGAATAACCACCAACAATCATTGTTAAAATATTGTATGTGGTAGTTAAGTATATAGTACCAGCTAGTTTAGGTTTCCAAATCCCAGTTCATTATGTATCAACAAGCATAAACAGTAGTCGATATACACACAAACACATTCAAAATATTCATGCTTCATCATAAAAAATGTTGACAAGCAATTGCAACTAGATATCGATCATAACACAAACCGAATTATTATTTATATATTAATGATCAAGTATCAAAGATGTTATATCATTTCCGTCATTAGGGAAACCAAAGTAATAACACGAAGCTGTTGTTTACGGGCACATAGGTCTGCCTGCTAGAGTTTTCATCTCCGTGTAGCACTTGCCACAAAGCTCTTTGTTTCCGTATTGTCCCGGTGGAACACAATTGCATGTATGGCAACAAGCCATACAGTTTCTGTGACACATGTCTTGGTTGGAATGTAACTCACACCTTAATTCGCATGATGAAAAACATCCTACACCCATAAGCTTACACATAATTAGACATATAATTCTAGGAGAAACTAAGTAAAATGTTTGGTAAGTAGTTTATATATGATGCACTAAGTACCTTCAATGATTGTTGGGGGGTTCGGTGGCTTAAAGAATAGTGGAGAATTGTTGCAAGGTGGGTTAGTAATAGGTGGAGGATTACCAACAGGAGGTTTGACTGGTGGAAATGTAGTGGGTGGTGTATATACAGGAGGGATATTGGGTGTGTTAGCAAAAGGTGGAGTTATCATTGGTGGGTTAGAACCAGGTGGACTGACAGTGGGCGTGTTAGCAGAGGGCGGATTTATCATTGGTGGGTTAGAACCAGGTGGACTGACCGTGGGTGTGTTAGCAGAGGGTGGATTAATCTTTGGTGGGTTAAAACCAGGTGGATTGGCGGTGGGTGTGTTAGCAGAGGGCGGATTTATCGGTGGATTTGAACCAGGTGGATTGGTTGTGGGTGTGTTAGCAGAGGGCGGATTTATTGGTGGGTTAGAACTAGGCGGATTGACAATGGGTGTGTTAGCAGAGGGTGGATTAATCTTTGGTGGGTTAGAACCAGGTGGATTGGCGGTGGGTGTGTTAGCAGAGGGCGGATTTATCGGTGGATTTGAACCAGGTGGATTGGTTGTGGGTGTGTTAGCAGAGGGCGGATTTATTGGTGGGTTAGAACTAGGCGGATTGACAATGGGTGTGTTAGCAGAGGGTGGATTAATCTTTGGTGGGTTAGAACCAGGTGGATTGGCGGTGGGTGTGTTAGCAGAGGGCGGATTTATCGGTGGATTTGAACCAGGTGGATTGGTTGTGGGTGTGTTAGCAGAGGGCGGATTTATTGGTGGGTTAGAACTAGGCGGATTGACAATGGGCGTGTTAGCAGAGGGTGGATTAATCTTTGGTGGGTTAGAACCAGGTGGATTGGCGGTGGGTGTGTTAGCAGAGGGCGGATTTATTGGTGGATTTGAACCAGGTGGGTTGGTTGTGGGTGTGTTAGCAGAGGGCGGATTTGTTGGTGGGTTAGAACTAGGCGGATTGACAATGGGGGTGTTAGCATAGGGTGGAATTGTCGGTGGGTTAGAACCTGGTGGGTTGACAGTGGGTGTGTTAGCAGAGGGCGGATTTGTTGGTGGGTTAGAACTAGGCGGATTGACAATGGGTGTGTTAGCATAAGGTGGAATTGTCGGTGAGTTAGAACCTGGTGGGTTGACAGTGGGTGTGTTAGCAGAGGGTGGGTTAGAAGCCGGAGGATTGATGGCGGGTGAGTTAGCAGAAGGTGGCGTTGTAGTGGGTGGTATAGAGGTGGCTGGTGAATTAGCAGGTGGTGGAGTTGTGGCGATGCAAGGTGGCCTAGGTGGAGTAGAAGTGGGTGGTGAAGAGGAAGTGGGAGGCTGAGTAGAAATTGGAGTTATTTTGGGTGGATTAGCACCTGGTGTGGGAGTGATGTTTGGTGAATTAGCAACTGGTGGTGTAGGGGCTACATTTGGTGTTGGTGGCTTAGAAACTGGTGGAGAGATAGAAGATGAGGGTGAAGGTGAAGCTGGTGCATTAGGTGTCATAGCAAATGGTGGAGCTGTGCCTGGTGGTTTATAACCAGGTGGACTGTAGGGTGAATTTGTAAATGATGGAGGTGGGGTAGGTGGCATGGAATATGGTGGAGTCATGATCGGCGGTTTGTAACCAGGTGTATTTGCTGGTGGTGTGGTGGGTGTCATGGAAATTGGTGGAGTTATGCCGGGTGAGCTTGCAGGAGGCATGGAAAACGGCGGAGGTTTGTAACCTGGTGGATTGTTTGGTGAACCTGAAGGTAGTGGAGGTGATGTGGGTGGCATAAAAATTGGTGGACTTATGCCAGGAGGTTTATAACCAGGTGGACTGTTGGGTGACCCTGCTGGTGTTGGTAATGAAGTGGGTGGCATATAAATTGGTAAATTTGCAGGCGGTGGAGATGTAGTAGAAAATGGTGGAGCTTTGTAACCAGGTGAGTTTGCAGGTGGTGTAGAGAATGGTGGAGTTATGACGGGTGCAGGTGGGCTGTTGGGTGAACCTGCAGGTGTTGGTAATGAAGTGGGTGGCATATAAAATGGTGAACCTGGAAGCGGCGGAGATGAAGTGGGCGTCATAGAAAATGGTGGAGGTTTGTAACCAGGTGAGTTTGAAGGTGGGGTGGAGAATGGTGGAGTTATGATGGGTGCAGGTGGGCTGTTGGGTGAACCAGTAGGTGTTGGTAATGAAGTGGGTGGCATATAAAATGGTGAACCTGGAGGTGGTGGAGATGAAGTGGGCGTCATAGAAAATGGTGGAGGCTTGTAACCAGGTGAGTTTGAAGGTGGGGTGGAGAATGGCGGAGTTATGACTGGCCCAGGTGGTCTGTTGGGTGAACCTGCAGGTGGTGGAGGTGAAGTGGGTGTGATCGAAAATGGTGGAGTCGTGGCAGGCGGGTTGTAACCAGGTGAACTTGTAGGTGGTGGAGATGACGTGGGTGTCATGGAGTATGGTGGAGCATTGGGTGAATTCACAGCTGGTGGAGTTGCAACTGTGCACGGTGGCGAACCTGGATTGGTAGTGGATGAGTTACCGGTTGGTGGAGGAACATTGGGTGTGTTTGGGCTTGATGGAGTTGCAATGGGTGGTTGAGAAACAGGAGGAGCGATTGAAGGAGAGTTAGCATACGGTGGATTAGTTATAGCAGGTGAATTAGCACTTGGTGGAGTTAAAGAGTTGCATGGTGGCACGCTTGGGGCAACAACGGGCGAATTAGCCAACGGTGGAGGATTTGTGGGTGGTTTTGAAGCTGCCGGAGTAATTATGGGTGCATTAGCTGGTGTTGGAGCGGTTGTTGGAGGTTTAGAAGCTGGTGGGGTTACAGTGGGTGGATTAGGATACGGTGGAGCTCCGTTGGGTGAATTAGCATTAGGTGGATTGGCTATTGGCAATGGTGGAGCTGTGCCGTTACATGATGGCGTATCGGGAACAGCGGTTGGTGGGTTGGCTACCGGTGGAGGAGGATTGAATGGTGGCGAATCCGAAGGCAGTGGTAAAAAAAGGGGGGCTGCATAACCCACATGTGTAACCTACACCAATCAAACAAATTAAGTAAGTTACTATATAATTTAATTAATTATGAGAAAATGTAAAGATATAAAACAATATTACTATAGACTAAACAATTTTATAATTCATATTTTTCAAAGATTATATTTAAAACATTTATCAACTTGTACATTATGCAATGCATATGGTACCCCATTTTGTGAAATTACTTCATACTCGCATTGCATGAAATATTCAAACTTCAAAGTGTGATGAGCTATATGATCTTTCTGACATAAACCATAATTTATTAAATGACCATTTTATGTAGTTCACAAAACGTGGACAATGCAATATCTTTATTCCTATTAGCATTAATTTTAGTATCCCATACGTTATGCACTAAAAGTAGTAAATTGTGCATTAGAAGTTGCACATTGTGCAATAAAATTGGTACATTATGCATTAGAATGAAATGTGAAAAGATTAAAGATGGGGAAAAGAAACTTACACAAGTTGCAACCAAGAAAAAAGAGACCCAAAAGAAGCAGGGATGCTTCATGATCATGGGTATGAATGAAGAAGTGAATATGTTGATTTACTTTGGTGAAAGGGATGATTGATTCGAAGGCGGTATCGGTATATATATATACAAGGGAAAAGGTGCAGTAAATGTAAATCCATTTACCTTGTTTCCATTATTGATATAAATGGTTAAAAGTTTAAATGATACATGTTTTAACCTTTTAGATTTACATATTGTTAGGTTATATCAAAATAATGTAGAGCTATAGTCGTAGAAGGATACATAATGAATATTGTATACTCTTAGTAATATTTTTTACTTTGTAGAAGATGGTATCGTCATCGTGCTTAAGAGTGAGTTTGAGTAGAAGACATGATCTATAAAAAAATTATTATTGTAGAGAAGTTCAAATTTGAAAATTTTTATGTTAATGACTACATATATTTTGATTTTGTAGAATATTAAATTCGTTATTTCCTGTATATATCTACATATCGTTTTATGTTTTAGAAAAGTATAAGTTTATCGTTTGAATTTGTATGGTAAGTATATTCAGAAACATTATGCATAGGGTGTGTTAGATACAATGAATGAAAATCTAGTAAATTGACAACAGATAATGGAATTGTAGAGAAAGAGAATTAGTCTCGAGAATGCAATTTGATTCTTCTGTTTGGTAGAATAGAGAATTTGACAGAAAAATGTAACAAAGGATCAATTTTCCTGTTTGATAGAATAAAGAAATTCACAGGGATATTTACCAACTTTGTTATTTACAATCATAATTTTTCACAATAATTCATTATTCAGACGTAAGAAAACATAAAAAATATATAAATTTCAAAGAATACCACAACAATAATAAACTAAATCATAGATTATCACCTTTATAATTTTTAACAATGCATCTTTTATAATAATTCTTTATTCAACTCCAAAAAAACATACAAGAAGCATAAGTTAATAATTTATATACATTTATCAATCTTAAAAAAACATACTTAAATAATATACCAAAAGCTACATACATGAGTTTGTTCAATTGTTTGGTTCTAGCTTAAACAATATACATCAACAGAAATCCATAATGGCCTCCCAATATATCTATCAACTATCTTGATTCTCTATGTAATATGTAAACCTGCATCAAAAGGTATCAATCTTTTGGTTGACTAAAAGAATTGATTTACAAGTCAATTATAGACCTATTTAGGAATTCAAATAAAATCAATGAACAGGAACACATATACGAAGTGTCATTCGTTACAAATTGTGATTAATTACAACGTTGGTGCTTTACTCCTTCTCGATAATCTCCTCTGCGTCTCTCTTACCTACACGGGCTACATCTGGTGACACATTTACATACCATCAAAACACAAATATGTACTACTAGTCTATTGCATCTCACAAAAGAGGATCAAGTCTCGTTTTTTTCCCTGGTATTCCTAATGAGATTAGAAAATTTTATTTCCTTGCATTCCTCGGAATTTAAAAATAGAGTTGGAATTGATTTTTTCCCATTTGGTGATGCTCAAGTCTAAACAAACAAGAGAATTCATTTTATGTAGCAAAAACAACTTATAGTTTTTTTTTTGGCAAAGTTACTCGTTGAAAATCATCTAAATGCACACACTTAGGCAAAAAAAAAAAAAAAGAAATATTTCATTTAGACATATACAATAACAAGCTTATATAATTACTAATTAATTGCAACCCATATGCCAAATGGATGCCACACTAGTAAATAAGTGTGATGTGGATGGCTTATAAGCCAGATAACTGTTGTATAAGTTCAATAAATATGCATGTTTAAAGGCTATCAACAAGTTAAGTGCTTTTTATAAACACAAATCTGGTAGAAAGAATTTATTTAAAAAAAACCATATTCATTCAAATCTCTTAAAAGGAAAAACGAGGAAAATATACGAAAAGTTGTGTTCTCGTAATATTCTAAGAAATGAAATGAAAGAAAAGGAAAAGAAAGAAAAATAATGATATGTTTCTTTCTAAATCTTTCCTTTCAAGTATGAAAGAAAACGAAAGTGAATTTTATATCTATTTCTTTATAAAATCACAACTTTAAAAAACATTATAAAATGATTGTATAAAAATCACAGTTTTTCTTTTGTTTCCTTTTTAATCAAGAACATAAAAAGATTAATTGGTGCTATTTCAAGTGCAAATAAAAATATTATCTTCTTTTTTTATTATTATCTACTCTATTTTCTTTCCTTCATAATTATAAGTTCAAGAACGTAGGTAACTTTGGTTCATGTTTAGAGGATAGACAGCATAAATTTATTTACATATTTCATGTACTTTTATTGGGTCACACATGGGCATTAAGGGTCGAAAAAATTGATTTTTCAAAAATTTAATTTCCATTTTACAAATTAATACCCTTGACACGATTATAACTTCAAATTAATTTCCCATTTCCTTATCTCTTTTATGCTTACCAGCACTACCTCCCATTGTGACCTACATTTCACAATTTCACCAGCATGGCTTTTATTTTATGGAATTTTCTTTTGCAAAGGTTGTTAATATTTCTGCTTTTTTATTTATAATTTTTGTTTTAAATAAACAGGTTTGGTGTTTTGGTTGTAAACAATTCTTAACGTATCGAAAGAGTATGTCGAATCAATTGCTAAATGCTTTAGTTTTTTTGGTTTATAACTTTCCATTTAAATTAATGGTCTGGTTTTCCGGTTTTAACATATGGAAAAGAATAAGTTTGTACCATTGTTAAGCACATAGATTTTTTTTTGGGTTTATAACTTTTGATTTGAATAAACGGTTGTTGTTTCGATTGCAAATGGTTTTATGGGTTTAAACCTTTTGGTTTAAGTCAACGGATTGGTGGTTTGGTAGCGAATGATTTGTAAGCATGAAAAAAATAAGTTGGATTGGTTCTTAAAACGCATAGTTATATTTGGTTTGGCTTAGGCTGGTTATCACTTTCGGTCTATAAATCGGTTTATTTTTTAACCATTGGAAATTAGAAGTTCTAGGTTTAAACATTTGATTGTGAAAAAGATAAAGATTAAGATTCGATAAGACGGGAAATTGATTGTTATTTCAATAATTTTAGAGTTTTCGAAATATTTAGAGATTGTTGCGTGCATACTTGTTTGCTTGGTTTTGAACCGTCTATAAAAATGATGTGGTATAAGTATGGGTTTACAATTCAACAAAAAGTATGGGTTTTTGTGGTTGTGAAAATGTTGTTGCTCAATTTGACGAAACTTTTAACATGATACTATGGGATCATTGTGTCTTTTTTAGTAATGATACAAGTTTAAAATGCAAAGTCAAATATCTCATAACTGATTATTTAATAATTGTGATGTCAAATAGCACAAGTCAAGCCAAACATTAAAATATCAACAACACTTTTTATAACAGCTATTATGAAATTATTAGGGGTTAGTCTATTTACATCCCATGATGGGGTAGAAAAATGGTTAAGTTGACCATGAAAAGTGAAATGGTAAAATCTGTTTTTTTTATTGACTAATTAATTATAAAAAAACTGATTTCTAATAATATAGTAATAATGATGGGGTAGAAATAGACATTACAAGCAATAAGACACATACCAAACTCAAAGCACAGGTTTGTTTACTAACTCCAAATAGGTAGAATTACGACACGAAATTAACTAAATTAAAAATCAAAGATAGACTACGTGTAAAATCCCACCACAATTGATCCATAAACAATATTAATTATAAAGTATAACTTATGATTTATAATTTATATTCTTTCATATATATACACACACATATGAAATTATATGCAAATTAACCAAAGTTTACAAAAACATGTCACATGTGAATGCATGTCACATGCATGATATCATGTGGCATACCGGCTAAATAATGGGTTGTGACTTTTATTTTGAGAGTGAAAGTAAACTATGTATGGACAAAAACAACATAACGTAAGCAATCGTCTCATAAAAGTCTTCATTTTGAGACTTTTATATAATTATTTATGAAACGACAACAATATATTCTTTATTTAATACTGTCTAAAGAAATAGAAATAAGAACCATATATAACATGAAGTATTTAAAAAAATTAATATAGAAATATGATATGAGGTTTATTTTATTTAATACATGTAATGTTTTGCCGATGCAAATTGCTTTTAATAATGGTTTTTGTCATTGTCTCCGGATAAGGGTTTATCGTAGAAAACATTGATAATAACACAACAGTAGTTAAAATGATGGTCATTCTAAGGGGCTTTCGTCGGGATCTGATAGAAAAGAAACGAGTTTTTCATTCCGATATGTTCTTTGATTGTCAAATAGGAGGAAAAGAAAAAAATTGAGGAAAATATTTCAGTTGAAGTGAATGCTTCCTAGGGGGAGCAAAGAAAGAAGATTTCGTGTTGGGCGTGTAACCAGCATCGATTAGCTCTTCTCCAGTTCTAGATTTTGAGTTTGGGTGCGAAGTCAGCGCCGGGCAGCTCTGAATATTTGGGTGCGGAGTCAGCAGTTAGCACTGGCCAACTGTGCAGCAACTCTAAAATTTGCTCCGGATACGCCAGCGCTAACTAGCTCTGCTCCAACTTTGAAAAATTTTCATTCCAATTCTTGCGAATTCCTTACGATGTTACAAATTTCAATTCATCTAAATTTCCATCCCTATTAATTTTTCATTCTTTTGATAGATTTCACTCCTTTAACAAACATTATGTGAACCAAATGTCATCCTATTTTTTTCTATGAGATACAATTCCAACTTTAAATTATACTCTATTTATAGCGTATATAATGCATCAACTCTGAAACTTGGTCTGGACGCGGAGTCAGCAGTCAGCACTGACCAACTGTGCAACAACTCTGAAATTTACTCTGGACGTGACACCAGCGCTAGCTGGCGCCTGGCTCTGCTCCAGCTTTGAAATTTTCTCATTCCAATTCTTGTGAATTCCTTACGAGCCAAACATGTTACAAATTTCAATTCATCTAAATTTTCATTCCTGTTAATTTTTCATTCTTTTGATAGATTTCACTTACTTAACAAACATTCTGTGAACCAAATGTAATCTTATTTTTTTTTAATAAAAGATACGATTCCAACTTTAGATTATCTCTATTTATAGCGTATATATTCATCAACTCTAAACTTTGGTCTGGGCGCACCAGCTCTGCATCAGCTTTGAAAATTTTCCATTTTAATTCTTGCGAATTACTTACGAACACAACATGTTACGGATTTCAATTCATCTAAATTTTCATTCCTATTAATTTTCCATTCTTTTTAATACATTTCACTTCATTAGAAAACATTCTGTGAACCAAATGTGATCTTATATTTTCCTAAAAATACGATTCCAACTTTAGTTTATATTCTATTTATAGCGTATATAATGGGTGAATAAAAGTTAATACCTCATCCCAATTTAAATGTCCACACTTCTATATTAAGTTTTATCAAAAGAGTTGTCCACTTACAAAAGTATATTATAATAATTCATTAAGTTCTAATAATAAGTTTATGTTTATAATATAATTGTCTTTTAAAAATCTGATAAATAAATAAATAAGGGTAAACTTGTCATTTAAGTATAAAAAAAAACAATAATTACACACTTTTTAAAATTATGTTTTTTATACATTAGACTTATAAATTGGGACGAGGAAATATTATCTATGAGTTAGAAATAGGTTAAATAATTTAAAAGTCACCTAGAATATAATTAAGGTATAACATATCTTCAGTTTATAAAAAAGAGGATCGCTTTTAATAAGTATATATAATATATTAATTATTTGTAAAACAAAAAATAATATATATTAACTCAACCTACCTTGTTCTCAAATCTCAAATGTTGTAAAATATAATTTTATTAACACATTTTTCTTTTTCACCTACTAAACAGTCCATTTTCAGGAAAGTCCAACTTGAATTGTACATCCAAATCGTATAATACAACAATATTTTTCTTTTTATACAACTTTTAGTCCTTTTTTGGTTTTTCATATGCATTATCCATATTCATCTAAGGAAATTATGTAATGTAACTACAAGAATGGCAAGAGGCGGGGATTGGTCCCCCGCCCTCGAAACCCAAAACCATACGTTTTTACATTGGGTTTCTTTTCGAGGATCCTCATCAGATACCTATTAAAACCATGTTACATTGTTACGTGTTAGTGCCTCCCTTTTCTTGTTTATATATTCAACCCTAAAGTTGCTTCAAATGATACCCAAACCATAAATTTTAACAATTAAAGATGAAATTAAATATTAGATATAACTTAACTACACACTTATGTTAACAAAGATAACAACTAACGAGAGATTACATTAACAATCAAAAGTATGTGGAAATTAAGCATAAGTTATTATATATTTATAGTATGGTTCAAAAACAAATAAGGTATTTATAGCGTAGGTTATATACATACATACAAACACACACACACACATATGCCCACACACACATGTGTGTGTGTTTTCAGTGGAAAACTTTTATGAATCGAAAAATCATTGTGCACCATAAGGAGAACTAAGTGCACCACAATGAGAGCCATTGGATTCGAATGCATCATTTGGAGGGATTGTGCATTAGTGGATCACGATCACTTGATGCATCATGTGATCGGTCCGTGTCAAGTCCATCTAAAGCGATCTGAGTTTTGACCAGCGTCGAAGTCAATCTACGTTTCTTAACAAAAATAATAAATTAAATTACTTAACAAGGGGATCAAACCCAAAACCTTTAACTCAATATACTAGCATCTTATCCATTAAGTTACAAAACACTTTTGTTGTCAAATTTATTGCCTTGTTTTTTTAATAACAAACTTACTTTTTAATATATTAATTTAATAAAATCTTAGATTTTACTGTGATCTAACACAAGATTTCTAATTTCATAAATCAATACTGAATTTTATTCATCATTACAATGCACTATGATTTTCATTGTGATGCATTATCCAATGTGCATCAAATATCTTTAAAGAATCACAATGCATCACAAGAAAAAGCATAATGCATCCTAATGGTAAATAAATTTTGATGTTGATATATAAAACTTGAGATATTGGGTTTGATCCTTAGTAAAAGTATGATGATGTTTTATTAAGTTAATATAATAAAGAATAAATTTGATATTAAAAGAACTAAGTCAACAAATTTGACAACAAAAGTGTTTTGTAACTTAATGGATGAGGTGTTGGTCTATAGAGTTAGAAGTTTTGGGTTTGATTCCTACCTAAGCACATTAATCTTTATTTTTTTTTTTTGAAAATCATAAAAACGACAGACCGACTTCAACAAAACGAACCGGCCTAAAACAAAATGGTCACTCGACTCGAACCGACTGAGTAATGCTTTGAGGGAATATGATGCACGATCCTCCCCACGTAATGCACTCTGCATTTTCTTGCGTTGCATTGTAATTTGACTTGGACTTACCACATGATGCATTAAGCGATAGCCGATAATTATGCACAATCCTTCTCGTGTGGTGTAGAATCATTTTCAGGTGATGCATTATACTTTTTCCTTTGATGCACAATGGGTTTTTCAAAGTATTCCATTACATAAAGGTTTTCCATTGAACACATCCCTATGACCCTATATGTGTGTGTGTGCAGTGGCGAATCCAGAATTTTTTTATAGGACGTTACGACGGTACGAGTGTTTGTGATTCTATAAAATTTTCACACTTCAAAAAGTTTGGTTGAGTTCATCTTGATTAAATAATAAAAGAAATACGTAAATGTTACAGCGTCAGTAATTACGAACTAAAAGAAAATTAGATTCTATAGTTGTCTCATACGAGTTTTCATCTTTTGAAAACAAGTTATTAGTTATTACATCATCGTCCGAAACATTGACAAATAATTCACTCTCTATAGTGCAAATGCAACGGTCATTCAACCATTTATCACCAATTAAATTGCGCAATTTCTTGTGAAATTTATGGAGATATATTAGAAACTCTTCTACTTAATTGAGATTAAGATCATTTTCAAAATCGAGTCATATTGTCTGATGAAATTAAAAAAATAAACAATTGTAACTTAATATTAATTGTTAAACACTTAAAGCCTTATACAAACAATAATCTAAATATCCAAAAGACAAAAACAACAAATAACATACTTGCAAACAACAAACAAGTAACAATAAAACTAAAAAATAAATTATATAATCAATTAAAAACTAAAAAGGATATCGATGCCGAACTTAAAAATATTTATAAAAACTATGTTTTAACCATTAAGTTTAGGTATATTTCATAGATTTTGTAACAAAAATTTTTATCTGTAAAATTTATAAAAACTAATAAGGATATTGGGTAGGCATGGCAAAAAAAATCCGAACCCGATGGGGAATCCGATATCCGACCCCGATTTGACCGGGGAAAACCCGAGTTGAACGGGGACGGGGTCGGGTTCGAGGAATCCCCGAAATGAAAATGTCGGGGGCGGGTAATCCCCGTAACCCGTTAAAATAAATAATTTTAAGGGTTTTTAATAAAAAAAAATCAGATACACTTTTCTTCTTCTAACCCTAATTAAGCGTGTCTGCCTCTTTTGACTTATTTCCTCAACTCTCTCAAAATTTCAATCGACACACACACTTTTGCTTGGCTGCTGCACCAGCTTTACGCCGCCGGTCCACCTCCCACCACCAGCCAGACCACCGCCCACCACCTGCAAGTCGACCGCAGCGGCAGCAACCGTCGACCGTCTGCAAGTCGACCGTCTCCTGCTCGCCGTCCACAGCCCACACCATCTGCACCAACCGTTGATTAAATTGATGCATGATGGTTCTTACATTCACATGCGTTGTTGTGCGCATATTTTGAATTTAGTTGTGAAGATAGTGTTGGATGTTATTAAGGATGCGATTGAAAATGTGCGTGAAAGTGTGAATTTTTGGACAGCAACACCCAAAAGAATTGAGAAGTTTGAGGAAGCTTGTAGACAATTGAAACTAACTTATTCAAAAAAGTTAGGATTGGATTGTCCAACTAGATGGAATTCCACTTTTCTCATGTTAAAAACTGCTTTGATTTATAAAGATGTGTTTGCACGTTTAAAACAACGTGAACTCTTTACAAGACCTTGCCTAGTCCATTAGATTGGGAAAATGTACAACAAATTTGTGATAGATTGAAGTTGTTTTATGATATTACTCTTTTATTTTCTGGAACATCATGGCTTGCCTTTTCCAAATGGATTTTATCTAATAGTAGTGTCATTAGCAATATGGCTACACATATGATTGGTAAGTTTGTGCAGTATTGGGGTAAACCACATGAATTGATGGGTGTTGCTACAGTTTTAGACCCAAGATACAATATGGAAATGATTGAATTTTATTTTCCACTTGTATACCCAAATGATCATAAGGTTCAAATTGAGAATGTGAAAAAGCTTTGTGTTGAGTTGGTAAATGAATACCAAGAGAGAAATTCACAAAGTGAACAAGTGGTTAGAGATAGCATGCAAGGATCTGTAAATGAAGTGTCCGGCGATGGAGACTTGACTCCTTGGGATATGTACTTAATGTCTAAGAGGAAACATCCTCCATCTGCTGTGAAAACTAAATTTGATCATTATTTAGAGGATGGAATTGAGCCACAACCTGCAAAGTTTGATGTGTTGTTTTGGTGGAAGATAAAGGCAGCAAAGTATCCAATTTTACAAGCTATTGCTAGAGACATATTGGCTATTCCCGTCTCTACTGTGGCTTCCGAATCGGCTTTTAGTGCTAGTGGAAGATTGATTAGTCCGCATCGAAGCCGACTTCTTCCGGACACAATTGAAGCATTAATGTGTTCACAAAGTTGGGTACGAGAAGAGATGATGAAAAGTATTTTTATCAAGTTTCGTTAATGTAATTGTTTTTTTATTATTTATTTTATAATGTAACATGCATATGTTTTTGTTTATTTCAGAAGCAGGTGATCAATTAACAGTTGCTAACATTGCAACCGTGTTTGAAGATGATGATCCGAAAGCTCATGGTAATTGTATAAACTTTAATTTACAAATGTTTAAGATAACATGTTAAATACTAATTGCATTATTTTTAAACTTTATTGTAGATTCTGCTACAGTGGAGATGCTGTAAAGTACGATGGTGTGATGAATTTGACGGGGAATTTACGTACTTTCGTTTGTTATGTATTTTTGTATGAATTGTATTTCCATGAATTGATGGTGTTGCTACAAATTATTGCATTTTCGTTTGTTACGTACTTTATTTTAATTTCGTAATCGGTCATATTAGGGTGATACTTATCATTAAGATTTGTCATGCTTATTTTATTATTTTACACTATCTTATGTCAATTTATTTAGTTTTATTAATCGATTGTCAAACGAACAAATTACCCGAAACCCCGACGAGGATCCCCGAACCCCGGTGGGGGCGGGGATGAGATGAGAAATTTAATCCCCGAACCCGCCCCATTGTCATGCCCTAATATTGGGTTAAAACTTAACAAATCATAGGGGTTGAAATTTTTTTGGATATATATATATATATAAAATACGTAAAATAAAAATTTATCGGGGTCGTTTGACCCGTATCCCGTAGCATTGCATCCGCCGATGTGTGTGTCTAAAAATATTATTAATAGCCCCGAACCCGATGACATGTACTCAAATCCATCCCGAAAAGTTCAGGTTCCTTTGAAAAGTTTCTAATTTTCAAAGTCAAAGGCTTTTATTTGAATTGCTGCGTGTTTTAGCTTAATGAATGCTGGTTGCATGCATAGCAAAATGAAACCATTACATTAGATGAACCATCATTCCTACAAGCAAATTTAAAAAATAAAAATAAAAATGTTAGACATAAAGAGACTGTCACAAAAAGTTGTATGATTTATTTATCGGTTACTAATTAATAAAAACAGTTGAATTAAATATATATAGATATATATAAATTACACGTGGATTGTATACAGCTCGGTCCAAATTGGTTCCTCGAGCCCGGTATTAGGTGGTTATTCACCCCGTTAATCATTTCATTCTCATTCTCATTCTCAACTTCCATATTATCGATCATCAATTCGGATTAATTATACAATATCACAAAAAATTTGAAGAAAAAAATTCAAGTCTATTATCGTCTCTCCAGTATCATCATGCCTATATTCACTAGCACAGTTCCATTAAATCCACCTGTGCCCGACCCAAATCAAACCCGCATTAGCGGGAACCTTAGGCGCAATCGAGATTTCTGCCAACAACTTACGATACTTGCTCGCCAATCAGATCTAACCCGACAACGAGAAAAGAAAGGCCTTGAAACAACAAGAAATAGAAATGGATTCCATGTGCCGATAGAAGACTTCTCGTGGCAGCAGTCAGAAGCAAAAACGCAAGCGCGAGTTCTTTTCTGTAGATCTTGTTTTTCTTCTTGGGCTCGACTGGAGCTTCTTGTTCTTTTAGTTTACCGAGCATTTCCAGCCCAGATTCTGAAAGTCGTCTTTGTATCTTGTCTTCGTTGAAACTCTTTGATTCTCGCTCCGCAAAGGCTAGTAGGTCGGATTCTGAGGATCTGCCGGTTTTCTTGGTGACGACCCATTCATATGCGCTTCCGAGCTGGAACAGACCAGAGACCATAGCGTTGAATTTGGTCACCGACATTGTGTTTTCAAATAGTAAGTATGGCATTAAGAAAGGGAATGATTTTGGTGCTGGGAGGATGTTTAAGATCGACATGGTTACGGGTACGTAACAGATCACCCAAATCGGCAATTCTGCTTCGGGTATGAACATCGTTAATGGAAGGATTACGCAAAAGAGTGTAAATGAGTAGAATGGTAGAATGAGCTTCCTCAAAAGAAAGAATAGAAAGATCAAGTTCGCCTTTTTCCACTTTGATATCTGCAATTACAATTCGATCGTTAATGATGAGATAGAAATAAAAAACAATTAGAAGACTCGCATGAAAAATTGTTAACTTCAAACCAGTCAAAATATCATTGTTCTTCATAAATGACTGCCTGCAAGTCTGTTATCTGTATGCCTAAAAGTATTATTTTTCCTCTGAAAAACTTGTGTTTCTCTATGTAGTTCTAGAAAGTATCTAGCGTGATTCTATCTTACATTCGACTTTAAAGATTACGCAAAAGCAAGAGGAGAATTGAGTCGAATTAAACACTAAATGAGAATGGAACCTTGGATTTAAGGATTGCAGGGAGGCAAAGTCTGAAGAGTTGCATAGGACCGGAATGCCATCGATGTTGTTGTTTCTTGTAAGCCTCATAAGACTCGGGCAATTCACAAAGGACTTTGACATCGTTGAGATAAACAAATTTCCATCCATTCAAATGGGCTCGAACTGCAATGTCCATGTCTTCGACTGTCGTTCTTTCAAGCCAGCCTCCTGATTCTTCCAATGCCTTGATCCTCCAAACACCAGCAGTTCCATTGAACCCAAAGAAACTTAGAAAATGGCTGTTTACTTGCTGTTCAACCTCAAAATGGAAGCACAAATTGATGTTTTGTAGCCTTGTAAGTAGATTCTCATCTTTATTCACAAAAGACCACCTGGCTTGAACCAAACCCACATCTGGTTTCCCCTGAAATGATAAACCCACAAAAGTTACCGAATTTGCACATTTTTCAAAGGTGGCAATTGGCAAAATAAACAGGTTGAGTATAGTTGTGAATCCAAAACTTCACCGAATTTGAACATTTTATAAAGGTCTGGTTTTGGATCGTTGCACACCCCTACCAACTACGGTATTGAACTACTATAACAAAATATTTACGAGCCATGCGCTAAAATAACAATATATTATGTTATTTCCTTTCACATTGCGAAACGCACCAAAAGATATTTCTGAATAAAAATGTGCATATCTAACATACTGCATAGGCCCATGGCTGGGTAACGGTTCAAAAACATCTCAGAGTCAAACGGTGAAAGGGTAATGTGTTAAAACGCATTAGGTCGGGTTGGCCTGCCAACATGTTTCGTCTACTTTTTAGGACTTTTATGAATAACTAATGTATTATTTATGATTACGAAACTTATACTAAACTAATAAAGTTTTAAGTTAAACATTTTACATCATTTACAAGGCTGTAAGTATTTAGATACAATTTCGGTTGACCTGTTGATCCATGCCTTCAAATTTTATCCATGTTGACTCATTTTTAGGTTAATGGGTTGAAATTTCCTTCTTTTAACATTCTTGATAACCCAAATTTGGGAAATATTTGCTAGAAATAATAAGGTCCTGTTTGGCTCACAGAATGATATTTGAAGGAATTGAAATTTAATTTATAGTAAGTATGTATATTGACTGTGAAATGTTATGAATCTAAATTCTATTAGAAAGAGCTAGGAATCACGAGTTCTTTCAATCGTAGGTATCGGTTGAATTTAAACAAATTTTTATTCATTCTTTTTGTAGTCCGAATTTCCAAACATGTTATAAGTAAAATTCTAATTGCTAGAGTTTATTTTGTGAGCCAAATGAGGACTAAAGGTGATGAGTACCCATTTTGAATCTTTTGAACCATATCCTTAAAGTTTTATGAAATTTGATCCGTTAGTGATAAAATATGAGCAAATTCAACAGGTTTTAAGGTAAAATGGACTTAAAATCGTCATCTTTTTACTATTCTTGATCACCTAGGGAAAATGGTTTAATAATTTCTATAAATAGCTACCGACATGGAATTGTTGTTACCTTAAAATGAGGGACTGTGAGTTGAAGGAAATCAGGGTTGGGCTGGAAATCCGCATCCAAAATCGCAACAAATTCATAATCTTTTACGTAATCACAAGACATGGCTGAATGAAGATTTCCGGCTTTGTAGCCTGTTCTTATGAATCTATGTCTGTAAATTATGTTCACCCCTTTTTCTCTCCATGAGTTCACTTCATTTCTTATCAAAATCTGCAGAAGTTCATCACTTGAATCATCCAAAACTTGAATCAAGATTCTGTCTTTTGGCCAATCCAGTTGACAAGCAGAAGCAATTGATTGTTGATACACCTTCAATACATAAAACCCCACAAAAGATTAGGATGCAGATCTATATATAATCACTAGAAATACCGAAATAATATCCGACGCTTTGAAAATGCATATCAAAGTTCAAACAGCCCCTTTGTATTTTTCAGCATCTGATTCATTTTGGACAAGTTTGGTTTCTTTCAACCCATTACATTTTTAGCCAAGTTGATATCTTTTACCCATTTAACCGGTTTGGATAAATACAATTCAGATAGACTCGTTTAAAGAAACAGGTCAAATTGTATCAAAATATAATTACAACTTCTATGCTATTAAAAATCAATCTATTTTTTAGAAAAAAGTAGTAATTGTTAGTGTTTGAATAATATACTACTCGTTTGACCCATGATTTCACCAAGATTTATTATATTGAGCTCAAAGTTTATAATTTATGACTGTCTGAGATAAAGACAAAAGACAGTAACCCGAAACATCTATCCATATTTAGGTAAATATATCCAAAATAATCACATTTATAAAACTAAAAGTGAAAAGAAAATGGGGATTAATTTGTTTGTTACCTCTCTTTCATTGCACATGGGGATCTGAACAAGAACCATTGGGAAAGTGGAAGCATCTTCAATGTCATAAGCTTCCTCATCAATCTTTGGCTTTATGTTCTTAAACTTAATCCAAAAACACCCAATTCCAAGTATGAATCGATCAAGCGACTGAATCATAAAAAGCACAACGCAGAATTGGGAAAGCATCATAATGGATGGAGCAAGATATTCAGCTCTGAATGATATCCAGCCCATATATGACCAATGCAATAGTCCCATGACTTCTGTGGGATGAAACTCATGAATGAAATTCAAATCCCATTCCTGAAAATAAGCAATGAACTCAACAAGCAAAGCAATAATGGAAATAGCAAGGAACACTCTGATGAATCTGTATATTAATCTTTCTTTATATTGAACTTCATCTCTTCCAGAATCTGCCAAAGCAATCCGCTTTTTAACAGAAACCAGAGTTCTTGAAAACCCCATTGCAAATCTTGGAAAGAAAGAGAGGATTCTGTGAGCTTTTAGCAAAAGCGTCCATGAAAACTGCTTGGTGCTTGCTGTTTTTTGCTTTTCAAGAAATACAGATGTGTCTGAATCATTCAGCTCCACTAAAGAAATATTGCTTGATTTGTCAATTGTGACTACCACAGAGCTTGGAGCCATTTTTATTCATAAAACCCAGATGGATTTTGAGCTAAAAAGCAGAATGGAAAAGGGGGTTTTTTTTTAAGGTTATTGAGATTGGCAAGTCATGAATGATGGTTTTTGTGGTCAATTCTGGATCTTGAAAAGTGAAAATGAGGGCAAGTTTTGAGAGAGGAAATAGGAACTAAAAATTGAAGGGTTTGAGAGTTTTAATTGTGGAAGTGTGTATTAATAATGATTTAAGATGAATGTGACAGAGGAAGGAAGATGGCATCAAATTTTGGGTCAACTCCTCCCAACTCCAAAGTGTGTTTTTTCTCTCTCAATCAGATGTGCTGTAAACATAAGATGTAAATACACGTCTTCCAATTATTCTGTTTTAATTAATTAATATCATATGATTCTTCCTCCCAGTTTCAATATTTTGTAACTTTTTGAATTTGGGTTGCTGATTATGTTTTTTTCTGGCAACTTTCTTTTTATATAATTAGTTACGTATACGACTTGAGTTTGGTTATACTTGAGTTCTTACGATTATATTTGAACTTGATATACGTTATATCGATGTTTTATCGTATTAACAGTGCTGACTTTAAAAAACACCAAAGTTTATATGATATAAATAATAAATTTTAACCAGGGTCGGTCCAATCATTTTCGAGGCACTGGGCAAAAACTTAAAATGGACCCTATAAATATGTATGTATATGTAAGTAGGGATGGCAATGGGGCGGGGCGGGGATCTCAGTTCCCATCCCCATCCCCGCTTCATAATCCTCTCCCCCATCCCCGTCGGGGAATAAGTTTCTATTCACATCCCCGTCCCAACCGGGGATCGGGGATCCCCGTCGGGGAATCGGGTTTTTTCAAGTTCCTAAAGATTATTTAAGTTTAAACTATACATAGTAATTTAGTAGAAAAATATATGTAAATAAACATTAAAAAAATTAATTCAAACATATTTGAGGTATTTACATATACAACGTATAATTTTATAATAAAACTAAAACAAAGAAATGGATGCAAAACATTTATAAAACCAATAAAATGAAAAATAACAACAGTATTTTAAACTATAGAAAAGTCATATACAATGATATTCAATATATTAATATAAAATGTAATAAATAATTTACATTGTAAAGTTAAATATACATAATAATTTATATTAAAACATAATTTATAACCGGGGTCGGGATTAAAGTGTCTCCCATCCCCGCCTCATCCCCATTACTTTAAATCGGGGATTCCTCGTCCCCGTCCCCATCCCCGGTCAACTCGGGGATTCCCCGGTCAAATCGGGGTCGAGTTACGGGTTCCCCGTCGGGGATGAGTTTTTTTGCCATGTCTATATGTAAGATAAGTAAAATTCAAGTAAAAATGATAAATTAACAACAAAAACTTATAATTATATAATGTTAAATTTAAAAATTTTGCAAGTCAATAACCTTATTTAATTTTTAATCGTTAATAGACTTAAGTATATAATAGATTTTTTGAGAATAGGCCCCTACGATTAATGGGCCCTGGGCGATTACCCGTGTTGACCTTACTTAGGGCCGGTCCTGATTTTAACTTCTCAAAACATATCTTTAATTTAAAAAATGTATGACAATCTGGTTTATTTAGGTAATGATTTGTTTGTCACGTTACTAATAACAATATGAATGAAATTTCTTCGTATTTAAAAATTCTTAAACTTGATTGAATATTTAACAGGCCTTTTTAGTAAAGGTTTAAGATTAACTCGAAAAAAGTTGGATGCTATATTTTGAAATTATTTATCAAAACTATGTTCAATAATAAAATTTGACTTAGAACTCAAATAACTTGAAATTGTGTATCGGAACCTATGTTTAGTAAATTAAATTATTCAACTTCAAATAAAAAAATATTACCATGTTATAAGATCGTAAAATCTCTCGATAAAAGGTTAAGTAAAGACCGCCTAAGTTCAAGATTGATTGATATATTTAAAAATAAATAATTTCTATACTTAAGATCGAACTCTTTCCCGTATGCCTGCATTAATAGTAAGAGTTGAAAACCTGTCATTGATGTATAACGTTTTAAATTTGAACATGATCTTTATTGCTTTAAGGATATTATGATTTACCTACCCTATAAAATACATGATACATGTTGATAAATGCATTCAAAGGGTGATATCGATGAGAACATTTATTGATCGATCTTCAAGAGTGTAGTTAAATCACTACAATAAGTATGGTAATTTGACTAATTTCTATTGATATGCTATGATTTACACATAAATTTTTGTTATATACGCTAAGTTAATAGTGATATGTAAATAAAATATAAGGATTAATATTAAGAAAGAAGATAGGCTATAGGGTTAAAGTATACCCCCTAAATTATTAGCGTATATTTTTAAAATTTCTAGTTATATGTTATGACTTAAAGGGTGTTTGGTTTTACGTTATGAAGGTTATTACTAGTTTATTATGTTACAATAACACAAATAATTGGTTTAAAGTGTTTGTATTGCATACGTTAATAAGTGCTTATTTGCATTTAGATTTAATCCTACCACACTTTTTCATAAGTTAAAAAAATGTAGCTTATTTGTTTAATAAGTGATTATTAGGTCATTTTACAAGTTAAAACGCAAATACAAATACTTTAAAAAACTGATTATTTGATAATTATGATAGCAAACAGCAAAAGCTAAACAAAACACTACATTTCTGACAGCATTTTTTGTTACAGCTATTATCTGATTATTAGTTTCCAAAACATTATCGCACTTTTTCAAACGTAAATCCAAACACCTTCTTACACAACATAATCATACATATTCTTCTTAAAGAGTCTTGAGAGTGGTGGGTACCACTTCATTAAACACATCGATAATAAAATTAACAAATGTGAGGGGATGCGTTATTAGTAAAAAGCAGTAGAGGAGTTTATGTACATAACACAACCCGAGAAATAATATACATAATAGAAGTTATATACAACTCACTAGTAGTTTTGGTTAAATAATATGTGTGAAAACACAAAGGTGTTTGATAATTTCAATCCTTAAATCATTATCGTTGAATTCAAGCAATTAGGAGAGTGGTTACATATATATAGCCAAAGTCAATGTTGATGCAAGTGAGCACGTATCTTCCAGGTTTACTAAATATTTTCATTTTTGTAAATTCTAGAACCCTTTTCTGATAGGTTTTATACAATTAATGGTTTATGTTATATTGGTTGTTTATAAATTATAAGTGAAATTGAATGCATAAACTTTCATAATCCACCTTTTTAGATAAAATTTAATTATTTATTTGGTTATTAATCTACTGACCTATTTATTACATTGATTGATTTAAATTATTTTTTACATCTACATTATACTTATAATTGTAATACACAAATAACTTTATATATATTGTATTATACGTATAATAATATAACAAAATAGAAATGTAAATATAATTTCTGAATTGAAATTTAAAATTTTGAAACTTAAACGTTGTTTTAAATTTAAAAAAGTGTGATCGTGTTTAAAATCTAATCTTAAATTGATTTAAATTATTAATATTAAAATATATAAATGAAAAAATGTTAATAAAATGTGATGTCAAAGTGACATTACAAAAGAATGACAAGTGGAGTATAAAATTATTTATGTATTAAATACTTTATAAATTATAAATATGCATAAAATTGTTAAAACTTGTGAAAAAAAAACAGAAAATGTATTTTTGTCAGGTTATGTTTGGCAGAGATATTTTAAGAATTTTAAGAGCTTTTATATTTTTAAAAAGATCTACTTATATATAAAAGCCACGTTTGGAAGAAAAAAATAAAGCTTCTATTTTCTAAATAAGTTTTTTTATAAAACGCTAGTAGATATAGCGTTTGAAAACCTTTGAAATTTTTTGTCAAACTTAATTACTTTTTACCCTCCTATTAATTATGAACTATCATTTTTAATTTATATTAATGCTTTTTTTATGTAATTTAATACTAAACGGTAAAAACTATAACTAATTTTACCAAACACATTTATAAAACCAAAAGCTTCGATACAAAAAACTCCGGCTACTAAAAACCTCTTCTCTTTCGAAAACACAAAGTTATATTTGGTTTTGCATACCTAAGTTGTTTATACACAACAAGACGAAAAGACCCTCAAGGCAGGGGGACATGGGGTGGGTAGTAAACCGAGGAACAAGCCACCACAATACAAAGACAATTCCAGGTCCTGGAATTATTCTAAGAAAATAAAATTATTTAATTTTATATTTAAAGGCCATATCCTATATGGTATATGTATAATGTATTAGCTGGATTATTATTTTCCCAAATTAAGATTAGCTGGATTATTTATCTTCCAATTATGATTATTATCAGAACAAACTGTATAGAAATAAACACATGGTCAATAAATTTGTTATTCAAATCATATAACACCTATTTTACCATTAAAAGATTCATAGGATGTCGTAAAATATAAATATATCCTCCTTAATTTTGTTAATCATACATATTTTAAACAGTGATTTTTTGTTTATTATAAGTGACCCATAATAATTTCACTAATGATACACCTCTATTAAGAGGGTGTATGATTAGAGAAACAAAAGGTATACATATAAAAATTATCAATTTATATAGTAAGCGATGACTTAAAGATAAATTTGACTTTTAGCGAAAAACAGATTCTTCATTTCATAACTGAAAAATTTATGTTACTAAGGCGAACACTATCTTCTAAAAGGAAAAGAAAAAGAAGCAGAATAGACTCGTCTATAACCTTTAATAAATCACTATTAATAAACATGTAACTATATCCATTACTTGTACATCTGATTGAGCAACTGACATGTGAGTCAAAGGTTTTAAAAATAACAATCATATAAAATCTAACAAAACGTGACAGTTAAAAAAAAGATTAACTTGAGAACTTTTATCCAAGAAATTAAATGGAATTACGAAAATACAGAACACATTAAACCGTGTTGGTTTTTCATAATAACCCATTTATATACATTTAAAAAAATTAATATTGGTATGTTTTAATATTTAATATGTATATTATATATAAATAAGAATTTATCAAAAATTCTTGTAATATGTAGATAAAAAACTATTGTGTTGTGTTTCAAAAAATAAAAAGTTAAAAAATCAAATAAAATATGAAAGCCGTTCAAAAAAAAAAAATATGAAAGACGTGATATTATCATATTATTTAAAACATGAGAAGAGAAAGAATAGGGCCTAGCCACCTAGGGGTGTCGGTTATAGAGTACTTGTGTGAAAGAAATTAGGTGATACTTCAAGCACCATACTCTACAACAATTATTATTTAGGTCAAATAACTTACATGACTTTTAACGAAAAAGAAAAACCACACACCCAATCATAAACAACAATTTAGTTAAATTATAAGTCAAAATTATAGAGTATGATGTATAAAAAAGTAAGATATGGTGCATAAAAAAATGCCAAGAAATACGGTGGTGTAGTATGTCATTAAGTTGAGGGAGCCGCCGCTATGAGTGGAGGACAGGATGCCGAGATTGGTTCCAAATTTGGACAACCTAATCACCAGCCACGCGCCCCCCATCACACATTTCACACAACAAACCTCCTTTTGTATCAATTACGCAAATCCTTCCTATATTACTTCCTAACATCGTCGTGTCTTTTCATCTAAAAATTTTAATATTATATGTATCCTTCCTAAACTTTAGAATATCACATATACCTGACTTATATTATTAATATCATATATATTTCTTTTAAACATCATTAATATTATTTATATCCAAATTCATTAAATTAATTATTTTAAAACTCATGATTAATATTACGTCTTAATTAATAACCACCATACCCTTATTTATTTATGTTTTTAACTAAATTTCATAAACCCTATCATATTTACAAAATTAAGTTAATTCTTAACATAGTAATTATATAATTTATTTTGTAAAACATTTACCATATAAGATCTTGCTCTTAAAACAAATTAATTTTAATAATATAGTTATTCAAAAATCTTGGATTGTCTAAAAAACTGACTTCTTTACTAATGAAAATAACTATATAGTTATTATAAAAATATTAATTTACTAATAATATACAAAGTTCATCCGATAATTTTAATATTAAAATATTTTATCGTTACTAATTTATTATTAAATAAATTATTAAAAACTAGACACTAAACATGTAGGGAAAAAAATAAATAATTTTATCATTATCATGTTAACACAAAATATACATAACTAATAACATTGGATAACAATTAACAACTCAAATACTAGATTAAATATAAAAATTCAAAAAACATAAATTAAAAAACAGTAATTATAACACGAAACCAAACTTGAAAAAAAGTTAGAAACAAATGTATGTAGAATATATATATTAAAAAACAAAATGCAATAAAACTATAAAATTCGAAAAGAAAAGAAAAAAAAGAACATAATATGTAATCAGTTAAGTGTATACGGAAAACTCTAGGAAAAACAATAAGAAAATATAATAAGACGATTTCGAAATGAAACGAGCAAAAACATAATGAAACTTTTTTTTTTATTTTGTCATTGAACCGAGATTATTTATATATTTCTTATTTGCCTCACAAAACCTTTGTATTGTAAGTTGTTATAGTTAAACTATGGGAAAAACCAAAATTTTTCAATAATTTTATTGTTAATGTTAATTTGTTTTACTATGAAAAATTTATGTAGTAAAGTTTATAAAAATAAATTATATAAAATTATTAAGAGGGATATGATATTTATTTTAAGTTGGATAAATATAATATTTTAAAGTTTAGTTGAAATAATAATATTCATGCTACCGGATTAGCTGGTAAAACATAACCAATAAAACAAAAAGTTTAAGAACTTAATCAAAAAAATGTGTAAAAATAATGAGTTTTTTCCAATATTAACCGGATGAAAATCAATGTTATTTATTTGGTAACCGGCCAAATAGTTCATATTTATAATTTTGAATAACAAAATAAATAGTTTAGAAACTTAAAAAAAATTTAAAAACTTAATCACGAATCTAAGAAAAGTTTATAGAATTATTTTAATAATATTAACTCATATTCAAATGCATAAATAAGATCCATGCATATGTTAGCATGTATTGTAGTACAAGAATCTCTTATTAATGAACTCGGACTTATTATTATAATAATTGTTATTTAGAGTAAATTACAGAAATGGTCCCTGTGGTTTACATAAAACTTTGGATACAGTCCCTGTAGTTTCAATTTTGCATAAACGGTCATTATCTTCACTGTTTACTTGCAAAATTGGTCCCTCTGCAGTTAACTTTAACCATGAAATGGTTAAATCTTTTATGATGACCATTTTACCCTTTTCTTTAATAACATTTTGGTCCTTCAAGTTTGTTGTTCATTTTAGTTTTGGTCCCTCAAGTAAATTTTTTTATTTAACTCTATTTTACTAATTATTATTATTATTATTATTATTATTATTATTATTATTATTATTATTATTATTACTATTATTATTATTGTAACGATTATGATTATTATTATTATTATTATTATTATTATTATTATTATTATTATTATTATTATTGATTTAACTTTTTACATATTAATTTATTTGTTTATTAAGTTTTTTTATTTTAATTCACTTTTTAATCTAAATTATAAATTATTTATATCTTTTATTATAAACAATTGTATCAAAAATAGAATCCATTTATTATATATTTTTCCCGAATGAAAAAAATACAAACATTTTATATTATAGTTTTCCAAACCAAAAAATTTTGAACCTTAAACTTTTATTAGTTTTTTCAAACAAAAAACTGTTACAAACCAAAATTTTGAACCTTAAACTTTCATTTTCTAAACGTAAAAAATATGAAAACCAAACCGTTTTTTTATTTTTATTTTTGCACTAAAACCCATTCTAATTTTTTGTTTTGAAAAACGAAAAGAAATACAAACCATTCTGTTGTTACTTTTTGCAAACGAAGAAAACTACGAATAATTCTAATTTCCAGTTTTTCCAAACAAAAAAATTCATTTTTATTTTTCTAGTGTTTTGAATGAAACCATTCCCTTTTATTTTTTTCTCCGAACGGAAAAACTACCAACTATTATGTTTTTAAAGTTTTTCCTAAATACGAAATAGCGTGTAGTCTTTTTGTTCGGAAAAACTAATAAAACGGAATGGTTTGTATTTTTTATGATGGGAAAGAATTTAAAACGTAGTGGCTAGAATAATCTAAAAATAAAAAAATACAAATCATTCCATTATTTAGTTTTTTTAATGAAAAACAACAAACCCTTTTATTATTTAGTTTTTCCGAACAAAAAACTTCGAACCATTAATTTTTTATTAATCATTAGTTTTAACATTTTCATATCGTAAAAAATACAAACCATTCCGTTTTATTAGTTTTTCCGAACAAAAAGACTACACGCTATTTCGTATTTAGGAAAAACTTTAAAAACATAATAGTTGGTAGTTTTTCCGTTCTGAGAAAAAATAAAAGGGAATGGTTTCATTCAAAAAACTAGAAAAATAGAATGATTTTTTTTGTTTGGAAAAACTGGAAATTAGAATTATTCGTAGTTTTTTTCGTTTGCAAAAAGTAACAACAGAATGGTTTGTATTTCTTTTCGTTTCTCAAAACAAAAAATTAGAATGGGTTTTACTGTAAAAATAAAAATAAAAAAACGGTTTGGTTTTCGTATTTTTAAGTTTAGAAAATGAAAGTTTAAGGTTCAAAATTTTGGTTTGTAACATTTTTTTGTTTGAAAAACCTAATAAAAGTTTAAGGTTCAAAATTTTTTGGTTTGGAAAAGTATAATATAAAATGTTTGTAATTTTTTCATTCGGGAAAAATATAAAATAAATGGATTCTATTTTGATACAATTGTTTATAATAAAGAAATAAATAATTTATAATTTAGATTAAAAAATGAATTAAAATAAAAAACTTAATAAACAAATAAATTAATATGTAAAAAGTTAAATTAATAATAATAATAATAATAATAATAATAATAATAATAATAATAATAATCTTACAATAATAATAATAATAATAATAATAATAATAATAATAATAATAATAATTAGTAAAATAGAGTTATATAAAAAAATTTACTTGAGGGACCAAAACTAAAATGAACAACAAACTTGAAGGACCAAAATGTTATTAAAGAAAAGGGTAAAATGGTCATTATAAAAGATTTAACCATTTCATGGTTAAAGTTAACTGCAGAGGGACCAATTTTGCAAGTAAACAGTGAAGATAAGGACCATTTATGCAAAATTGAAACTACAGGGACTGTATCCAAAGTTTTATGTAAACCACAGGGACCATTTCTGTAATTTACTCTATTATTTAATAATGATATTAATAGTTCTTGATGAGTTCTAGTATCTTATGTGTGTATGGGTGTGAGTGTGTGCATGTGTGTGTATATATATATATATATCCATAAGGGTGGGTTCAATGGAAAATCAATGTGCATTAGGAAACCAACATGGTGCATAAACAATTGGAAATGCATCAAGAAGTTTATTTAAGGGCATTATGGGTATATTACTTTTACATTAATTTAGTAGATTTTAAAAATCAAATTTAATACTAGAAAGTCCTATAATTAGCGAACTTGTCGATTTGATGAAATTTATAATAAAACAAAGTGATATTTTACATGCAAAGTAGGGAGGTTTCAATTTTGACATTTTACATGCTTACCATTTTGCCCCTATGCACACCGATGCATCGATCAGATGATACATCCGAAAAGTGATATTAATTAAATCATAACCACCTTGTTCTTTTTAATAAATGTATCAGATAATGGCTACGATTGGTAGATATTAGTTTCCTATGGATTCCTGATGCACCCATTGAACCCCACCCCTATATATATATATATATATATATATATATATATATATATATATATATATATATATATATATATATATATATATATAGGGGTGGGTTCAATGGAGAACCTCTATGCATCGAAGAACCTTAGAGAACCAAAATGCATCGCTAGAAAATCGTAATGCATCACGTAGAAATCGATGCATCACGCGGGAATTTGATGCATCACGTGGAAATAATGATGCATCACGGGGGAATTGTGATGCATTTGTGGTGGTGCATGGAGGTTCTTCAAGGTTCTTCGATGCATGGAGGTTCTCCATTGAACCCACCTCCATATATATATATATATATATATATATATATATATATATATATATCTCTATGTGTGTGTGTGTGTGTGAGAACCATTTATAATTAAGTCCTGGTGAACACCAATCAAAATAAGAGTTTTTACATACATTTTTTTTTAATATATAAAAGCTTTGAACAAATAGAAATAAATTTTCAGTGGGTTCATTGAACTCATAGACTTTAATATACACAAAATTCATTAGATTTATTGCAATTTCATGCTTTTATATATAAAAACTTCGTTAGATTCATTGCATTCATAGGCTTACACAAGATTCATTAGATTGATACCATTCAAATTATGTAAAAAAGTTGTATGTAACGTGCAAATGTTTTATTTGATACTGATTTGTTAAATATTCATTAGCGCTCACCGGTGCTTACTACTAAATGGTGCTTAAACGATCCTCATCATATATATATATATATATATATATATATATATATATATATATATATATATATATATATATATATATATATATATATATATATATATATATATATATATATATATATATATATATATATATATCGAGGTTCGAGACACTTGAACTTGCACAGATTTACATATAAAATGCACACTTTTTTTGACATATAAAATGCACACTTTTTTTTTACATTAAACTTGTGAAAATTTTCTTATAATGCATTTTAAGAGTTCTTATCGAGTGAGCAATTTTTATTGGAACTTAACCTCTCCCCCAAACACACACACACACACTGTGAAGACCACCCCTTACGGGGCAGTTCTCACTAGTCTAGGTCCCACATCATGCAATACGATATCAATCAAACTAAGATAGAGTAATTAACTGCGGAATATTAAATTACAGTACAAACATATTAGGATTTAAGTTTAATACAGATTACTTTTTTTAAATTAAACTTATAAAGGGTACCATCTAATAGGGGTGTGCAAAAAAACCAAACCGAAACCGAAAAAAACCAAAAAACCGGAACCAATAAACCAAACCGTTTGGACTTTGGATTGGTTTGGACTTTGAATTTTCATAAACCAAAATTTTCGGTTTGGAGGTGAAAAAAACCGAAAAAAACCAAACCGAACCGTGATTTTATAATTATAAAACTTGTAAATACTCTTCCTTCGTTACACTTCTTCATTTAAGTTTTTATTGAAAGTTTTAACTTTTCAATGTTTAAATTTTATATGAAGCTAAAACTCACTTTGAATATTAATTATAATGATGATGATTATTGTTGTTATTATTATTATTACATTTGTATGTTTGTTATGGTTTTGAATAATATATTGTTTAAAGTCTAAATCTTGTTTTGAAATAATACATAAAGTATTATATATTTTGATTTTATGTATCCATATATATGTTTATTCCTATATATGTGTGTGTGTTTGTGTAGTTTTTGGTTTTGAAAAGAAAGACTTGAACTAGAAAACCATGAACAAAGAAAAACCGAAATAAAAACCGAAACCAAACCGAAACCGAAATAGAAACCGAAAAACCAAACCGTTTAAAATCCAAACCGAGCGGTTTCTTGAATATAAAAACTGAAGTTTCGGTTTGGTTTTTGGTTTTTGCCAAAAACCGATCCAAACCGATCCATGCTCACCCTTACTATCTAATCTAGTTCATGTCATCATACAATCAAGATAAATCTACCCAGAACACCATAATATCATCATCCAATCAGTACCAAAATGGTTTGCTGAGTAGAGGTCTATGAAAACTTCACTTGATTCTTGTATGACCTAAGTACTAGGTCCTGCAGGTGACTTTCCTTTGTCTTTTCCTGTAAAAATGTGTAGTAGAAACTGTAAGCAATGCTTAGTGAGTAAATAGATTTTCAAATTAACATGCAATGTCAAGCGGATCATCAGTCTAGCGTGATATGTCTTGGCTGCCGCTACAGCCCTCATGATTGAGACATAGAAGTCATAGAGTCGGATGATGCTCAGACCACGCTCACGCTTAAATCGTGGGGATCAACCACATACTGGGCTAGCTACCAGTAAATCAACGTGGCGGAAAATCGGAGGTCATTACCAAGTTCAATAGAACTGGTGAAATAGCCAGGTCTAGAACAATAGACCAATCAAGGCTAATCAAGCTGAATCAATATGTCAAATATATGCAATGATAAAAGCATATGTAATCAAAGTCATGATAGCAGTAGTCTTATCGCAATATCTGAAATGAACATTAAAAGCAATATCATATGAAGTGATAAGTCAAATAGCTATCATGATCCACTGGGCAACACCCAACCATGGTGTGCAGGGGTCACAATCCAGCTGATAATATGAATGTCAATCAATCTAGCATCATCAATATGTCTCAACCAGAAATTCAAGCATGCTAAATCTGAATATCTATAACTCACAGTGTTGGGTCTTTATCAAACAGATGTAAAATCTGCCACCTGAGTTATCTCAGGATTTTATCTCAATCTGTTCTCTGTCAAATCAAATTTTTGACCCACTTTATAAATCTTTTAAATCTTTGTTCAGAATTTCACTGAACCTGTCCAGAATTATCATATCATATCATGTCAATATAATCATCTTTTAGTCTTTAAATCTTTATTTCATCTGATTTTTTGATAACTTGTCATTCATAAATCATTGTTTCATTAAATTTTCCCAAGGATCAATATATATAAATAAATATATATAACCATTTTGTTAATCATCTTGTTATTTTATATGTCATTCATGTATTTTATTCAATATATTCGAGTTTAGGGAGTGGTTCGAATTTAATACTTAAATTCGAACATGATGATAAATTCGAAAGCATCAAAGTCGATTATGTGATTGAGGTTAAATTCGAAATATATATTGCTAAACTTAAATTCGAATTTATATAACTAAAGTCAAAGTCCTTGTCTCAATTTTTTTATGCTCAAATTCGAACACCTTGACTAATTTCGAATCATTCATTTCGAATTTAATGTCAAATTCCAACTATGATCAAATTCTAACATATATTCTAATTTATGGTCAAAGTCAAAATATATAGCCAACTAAATTGTAGGATTCTCAAATTCGAATGTATAATTAATTTTCGAATTCATGATTCGACTTTAATGCCAAGTACCAATCCTTCATTCGAATTTATTAAATTCGAATTATGCTTTTCGAATTTAATGATTAATTTCGAATATATTTTCGAATTTAACTCAATTTCGAGTTTGTTCTATGTATTTTCGAGTTTGTTCTTGACATCTCGAATTTGTTCATATTTTTCAACTTTAAAACATACATTTTTAAGTCTATAATCACGAATATGTTAGATATTAAGCCTAGATTCGATTTCTGTTATATATAATCTATCAGATTCAAGTTGATACTCAAGTAAAATAGCATAAATTAGAATAGAAATGGGAAATTCGAATTTATCTTAAAAACCGAAAGTAATAAAGCTTTAAAATGTCGATTCTTACCTCAAATTCGTATGAAATCACGTAGGAGATAGCAGATTCGGATAGAACTCTTCGAGATATTTTTAATGACGTATAAAACTCGATAATCGGACGGTCGGTTTGGGAGATAATTTAGAGAGAAGGTAGAGAGAGAGTGTAGAGAGAGAGAGAGTGTGTGTAGAGAGAGAGAGAGTAAAAGTGTTTAAATGAATAATAAATCTCGTTTATATACTTCATCTAGTTATATTTGCTAGTTAACTCACTTTTATTTTTGTATATTATATCTCTTTTATTTAATTATCTTTAATAATTTATTAATTCATAATATAAATATTTATATAATTTAATTAAATATTTCATAAATTAATTAAATTATAATTCAAATAATGTAATAATATTACATTATCGGATCAAATACTGAATTTATGACTTGATCAAAAGTTAGGTTGTTACACACACACATATATCTATATGTTTCTGTATGTCTATTTCATTTCTATTTCCCTGTTATTTAGTTTTTGTCCGTTAGATATCTAATATTAGATTGATTACATTCAAACTATGAAAGCAAGTCATCTGTGACATGCAACAGTTTAAGTAATGCTGATATGGTAAATTTTAATTGGTGTTCACACAATGCTTATTTTTTAAACGGTGCTTAAATGATCGACATTGTATTTACATACACACATATTCATGTTTCTGTATGTCTATTTCATTTCTATTTCCCTGTTATTTAGTTTTTGTCTGTTAAATATCTAATATTAGATTGATTACATTCAAACTATGAAAGCAAATCATCTGTGACATGCAACAGTTTAAGTGATGCTGATATGGTAAATTTTAATTGGTGTTCACACAATGCTTATTTTTTAAACGGTGCTTAAATGATCGACATTGTATTCACACACACACACACACACACACACACACACACACACACACACACACACACACACACATATATATATATATATATATATATATATATATATATATATATATATATATTTTTTCGAATTTAACTCAATTTCGAGTTTGTTCTATGTATTTTCGAGTTTGTTCTTGACATCTCGAATTTGTTCATATTTTTCAACTTTAAAACATACATTTTTAAGTCTATAATCACGAATATGTTAGATATTAAGCCTAGATTCGATTTCTGTTATATATAATCTATCAGATTCAAGTTGATACTCAAGTAAAATAGCATAAATTAGAATAGAAATGGGAAATTCGAATTTATCTTAAAAACCGAAAGTAATAAAGCTTTAAAATGTCGATTCTTACCTCAAATTCGTATGAAATCACGTAGGAGATAGCAGATTCGGATAGAACTCTTCGAGATATTTTTAATGACGTATAAAACTCGATAATCGGACGGTCGGTTTGGGAGATAATTTAGAGAGAAGGTAGAGAGAGAGTGTAGAGAGAGAGAGAGTGTGTGTAGAGAGAGAGAGAGTAAAAGTGTTTAAATGAATAATAAATCTCGTTTATATACTTCATCTAGTTATATTTGCTAGTTAACTCACTTTTATTTTTGTATATTATATCTCTTTTATTTAATTATCTTTAATAATTTATTAATTCATAATATAAATATTTATATAATTTAATTAAATATTTCATAAATTAATTAAATTATAATTCAAATAATGTAATAATATTACATTATCGGATCAAATACTGAATTTATGACTTGATCAAAAGTTAGGTTGTTACACACACACATATATCTATATGTTTCTGTATGTCTATTTCATTTCTATTTCCCTGTTATTTAGTTTTTGTCCGTTAAATATCTAATATTAGATTGATTACATTCAAACTATGAAAGCAAGTCATCTGTGACATGCAACAGTTTAAGTAATGCTGATATGGTAAATTTTAATTGGTGTTCACACAATGCTTATTTTTTAAACGGTGCTTAAATGATCGACATTGTATTTACACACACACATATTCATGTTTCTGTATGTCTATTTCATTTCTATTTCCCTGTTATTTAGTTTTTGTCTGTTAAATATCTAATATTAGATTGATTACATTCAAACTATGAAAGCAAATCATCTGTGACATGCAACAGTTTAAGTGATGCTGATATGGTAAATTTTAATTGGTGTTCACACAATGCTTATTTTTTAAACGGTGCTTAAATGATCGACATTGTATTCACACACACACACACACACACACACACACACACACACACATATATATATATATATATATATATATATATATATATATTGAGGTTCTATGGGGCACCACGATGCATTGGGAACTAGTATGAACCAAAAATGCATAACCTATTTACTAAGGATGCAGTAAGGGTAATACGGGAATACTAATTATTTTAAAATTTTAATTAATAGATTAGTTGAAAACTATGAAACTAAATAATAACATTAACCACTTTCCCTATTTTCATCCACATTTTCCTATCTCACCCACCTCACACACACACACACACACACACATAAAGGATGAATGTTGATGTTTTTGATTCAAACATGATGCACATTAGCGGTGCATCAAGATGATGATGATGAATATGTTGAAGACGGTGATTAACACGTTTAAATTCCAGATATGCATCACGATGAACACGATGATGCATAACCTGGAAAAGATGAATACGAAGATGCACAGTATGAACACGATGATGCATAACATGGTGCCCCATGTGAACACGACGATGCATAACCTGGGAAAGATGAATACGAAGATGCCCAGTCAATGAAGATGATGAAGCATCATGTTGGATTTTTGTTCAATTGAAATTTTTTAATTTTAGAAGTGTATTTTATAAATTTATTAGCATTTAAAACTTGATTGTTGAATTAAATATTCAATCAATATAAATTTAATTTTGAGTTGACTTGATATATTATTTTTCCCCAAAATACCCTTATGCACATCTAATATGTGAACCGTGCATCATGATGCATACACAAATTTCATTTTTATTACCCTTTTGTCATTGTAATCTTAGCCATTCATTTTCTAAATCTAACGTTATATATAGGTTCCTAAGTTGCACAATACACACAGGTGCCCCATAGAACCTAACCCTATATATATATATATATATATATATATATATATATATATATATATATATATATATATATATATATATATATAGGGCAAATTACCAAAAATAGTAACAACTTTTGACATTTTTATCATTAATAGTAACATTATTTGTTTTTTATTATTAATAGTAACAACTTTTTATTTTTCTATCAATAATAGTAATGGGTGACCTGCAAACCTGTTTAGCAGGTCACCAACTTTTCATTTATCAATAATAGTAACATCTTTTCAGATTTTTATCAATAATAGTAACATATCAAATTAAAAACATGATTTTATTTTTATTTTATTAAGTTATCTAATATTTCTTAAACACCAAAATAAACCAAAATTTTATTCCGAATATTTATTCTGATTATTTATTTACGGTTAGATAATATTTGATTATTTATTCACAATTATATATAATATGAACGAAAAAATACTACGAATCATTTCAGTTTCAATTTTTCCAAACGAAAAAACTATAAATCATTCTATTTTTAGTTTTTTCCAACAAAATAATATGAACTATTTTGGTTTTTTAGTTTTTTCGATCTAAATGGGCTGTAGGTTTTTTTATATAAAAACTAAAAATAAAAATTGGTTGCAATATTTTTCAAGCAGAAAAACTATAAACCACAATTATTCATAATTTTTTGTGTAGTTAAAAATTGTAACACCCCGTCTTTGAGAAATATTTCATGGATTTAATTTATTGGTTGATTAAATTATTAATATTGCTTGGGGCAATGGTATGGCGATTAGTGAAATGAACACGTGTCGGGGTCGAGTATACATGTGACCGGGTTATAATTCTAACGGATTATTCATAATTATGAGACCACAGACTTAAATGGGAATATTGATGTTAATTATGAAATATTGATAACAGGTCGGGTATCGGTGTCGAACCCGCATTATAAACGATATGTTTATATGTATAACACGTTTAACTCTTTGCTTCATTTTCATTCATTCCAAAAATAATTTAGAAGTGTTGTGTATGTGTTTGTAAGAGCAAACAGAAGGAAAAAAAGTCGTAACTGATCGAATTGAGCTCTGGAAATCATCTTTATCTTGGCTTGTGGAGTTATTTAACTTGGGAAGGTAAGAAACCTCTAATTTAAATGAGTTGATTGTGTTATAAGGTGCTAAATTATAGAAATTGGTTTAGCAAGTGTTTTTTTCGTTGTTAAAACCAAAAAAATAAATGAGTTGTAATTATTTTGTACGAAAACTTAAAATGATTTATAGTTTTTTGTAAAAAAAAACTTAAAAACATGATTGGGTCGTAGTTTATCATTCGGGAAAGCTAAAAGTTGAATGATTTGCAATCAATTTCGTTCGGAATTTACTAAAAAACTGTTCAATTTGTAATTTTTTTATTCCAAATGAAAAGTACTACGACTGAAAAAGTATTACGACCCATTCATTTTTTAGTTTTTCTATGAATGGAAAAACCATGCCTTATTGTGGTTTATAGTTTTATGAATGAAAAATATTGAGACCCATTTTGATTTTTTGTTTTTTAAATAAAAAAACTATGATCCATTTATATTGGAAAAAACTAAAAAATGGAACGATTTGTATTATTTTATTGGAAAAAACTATGAAAATGATGGTTCGTAGTTTTTTTGTTGGAATAAGTGAAAATTGAAATGATTTATACTATTTTTTCTCATTAATATAGTTGTGAATAAATAATCGAATATTATCTATCTGTAAATATTCGGAATAAAATTTGGTTTATTTTGGTGTTTATGGAATATTAGAAAACTTAATAAAATAAAATAAAATTATGATTTTAATTTGATATATTACTATTATTGATAAAAATCTGAAAAAATGTTACTATTATTGATAAATGAAAAGTTGGTGACCTGCTAAACAGGTTTGCAGGTCACCCATTACTATTATTGATAGAAAAATAAAAAGTTGTTACTATTAATGATAAAAAATAAATAATGTTACTATTAATGATAAAAAAGTCAAAAGTTGTTACTATTTTTGGTCGTTTGCCCATATATATATATATATATATATATATATATATATATATATATATATATATATATATATATATATATATATATATATATATATATATATATATATATATATATATATATATATATATATATATATATATATATATATATATATATATATATATATATATATATATATATATATATATATATATATATATATGTAGATTGGGGTTCTATTGAGAACTTTTGTGCATCGAGGCACCATTGAGAACTTTTGTGCATCGGATTATCTACCAATGGTGCACAAAGGGCATTTAGGGGATATTAAATGTATGGAAATTACCATTAACTTCTTTCCTAAAATCACCCACTCTTTCTCTCTATCTCTCTCTCTCTCTCCTCTCTCTTAGCCCCCTCTTAATTTTGATATGCATGATTTATGTTTGTATGAATGATTCATGTTTGTATTTTGATTTTGGAAGAGATAAACGACATGCATGATTTATTTTTGGAAAAGATGAACGATATGCATGTATTTTGATGTATTTTGAATTTGTATTATTGTTGTTAATTTTGGAAGTGTAATAATTAAATAAGGATTGCATAATTCCTGTTTTACCCATCCGTGAATTTCATTATGTGCACTTAATGCATAAAACTTTTTGATTTAATTACCCTTTTGCCATTTGATCTAACCCACACATTTTTTTCATCCAAGGGCCCGTGGAGGTTCTTTTGTGCCTCGATGCACAAAAGTTCTCAATGGAACCTCCCTCTATATATGTGTATATATATATATATATATATATATATATATATATATATATATATATGTATGTATGTATGTATGTATGTATGTATGTGTGTGTGTGTGTGTGTGTGTGTGTGTGTGTGTGTGTGTGTTGAGGATCTAGTAAACATCATTTATGTATTAAGCATTGTGAGCAGCTACAAAATTTTGATACGTCAATATCACTTAAAACTTTGAATGTTACGAATGACTTATTTTCATTTGAAGACAATGAACTTAATGAAACTTGTTTATGTTTGATGCGTTGAACATAATGAACGTAATGATGATTTTACACATAAAAGTCTAAGAATGCAATCAAACCAATAAATCTTATATATGTATTAAAGTCTATGAATATAGTGAACTCATTGAAAACTTATTTTAATTGGTTTAAAACTTGTATAAGTAAAAAATATATATAAAAGCTTATTTTCATTGGTGTTCACGATGATTACTATGTAAATGGTGTTTGCAGGATCCCATCACTGTGTGTATATATCTATATATAATTGATAAATTAGTAAGTGTTATGCATAATTATATTGTATTTGGTATTATTAGTGGTGATCCACCATCTACGATTTCTCATGCTCCTGTCTTGGATACTTATATTTTTTTAACATGCATTATTTTATGTTATATTGTCCAATAATATATGTACACAATAACATTTAAAATATTAAAAACCATACCACAACAATATTAATGTATTCCCTTTGTCAAACACTCTATGATGCTTCATAAAGGAATATAGGCAATTTTATTATTAGATATTTATTGCATCTTTAGCAACATATTTGAGTATATACGAGGATGGCCATTTGTTAATCATGTATCTATGCACAGTAAATTGTTATCTTACTTTTGTAGTTTTGTTTAACTTTGATTAAATTAACATAAATGATTAACTCGAAAAAGAAAATGAAATAAAAATGTTATCATCATATCGCTTTGAGATATGATGAATATGATATAACCGATGTTATGTATTACTATTATTGATAAAATAAAATTAAAAATACTATTATGTTTTGATAAATAATTGTATTTAGGGGTTAATTATATAATAAGGTAGTCAAACTTTAGTTTTGTTTCTTTTATTATATTATATTTATTTTTGGTTTAGGGATTCTAATGAGAGTGTAGGGAGGAAAAGTGGTTGTCAACTCCGAACTTGAAAGAACATATAGACGTGGGTGGAAGAAAGGTATCTCATCGGCGGCATTGACTGCCAATTTCTTACTCCGTTCCCGGACGGCAACCGCCGTATTCTTTTTGCTCCTTTCATAATTATATTTTCTCAACAATAAAAGACAAAAGTTTCTGGCTTTTATTATAATAATTAATAACGTCTGTACTGTTTTTATTTATTTAAATAATATTAACTACAAAAACTCGTATCAATTTTGACATTGCAATTTTATTCATCATATTCATTCTACTAGAATTCAAATATCAACTTATTACAAGCCTTGAAGGGTCGAGATACTCAAAATAAATACAGTATTTTAATTGTTTTTTCTTGCTTTCTTAAATAAAAGTGAGTGAATGAATATTGTAGTTGGTCCCAAGATTATCTGTAGAGTATCGCTTTCGTATGGTTTCTTACCAATCGAATGTATACGATCCCCACACACATTACAAATTCGACAGGCTCATCGAATATGGCCTGTGTCATAGGGACCAAAACCACCTTCACAAGAATTTATTCATACGAAATAGCCCAGACCCCCTACGATCGACCAATTAACTAATTAACATGCATATGTATCAGTAATATAACTCGCGATCCAACTAATTTAAATAAATAAATAAAAATCAAGATCACCAGCAGAGAGAGGATACCACATATATTTGAATTGAAAAGCAATGTTCCCTAGCTTGGTGGTTATCAATGGGGCCAACATCTACATGTGAGCTCACCATAGGGCCCCTTTGCTATGGAACCCCCATGTGCACCTTAATTAATACCCTCACCAAATAATAACACACACCCATTGTGCTTCTCTTCTCCTTTTAAAGTTTAAACTTCAAAGAACACTGCAAATAGCCTGCATTTACAGACAAGCAAAACTCTATTATTTCCCCCACATAATCAGATCTCATTTAATGATCCATGTCCTTTCTCCTTAAACACTATCAGATGCAAATCTTGCCACCCTGTAATCTTTAGTTATTGATTCTGAATGAAATTAATGATAGATTTAAGGTACAACAAATATTGGCTTTATGGCTAGCCTTATAGGCACCAAGTGTGGATTCAGCCTTTTTACGATTACAGCCTTTTAAATCGACTCAGGATCTCTCCCTTTTTGGTGGGTCACTCGATACAGGCTACAACACTAAGTCGAAAAGACCAATTTGACAAAAACGACATGAATCAACGACCCCATATCCATGAATATAAAAGCTACATGACACCAAAATTTTACCAATCAGTGGTAGCAAAATGAACGAGTTTTACAGTTGGATAACAACCTCACCAATGTTTATGTTGGTGCTAAACATTGGTGAGGTCAGATTGGGTTGATTCACCAACACTTGTCGAAGTTTTTTAAAAATTTATAAATAATTAATCTTTTAAATATGATTCCAAATACTCTTTTCATTAAAATAGTAATTTTAATTAAAAAATGAACTTTGATTATTTTTTACCCTTTGTAATCATAATTTGGTAATTGTTTCCATGTGTTAGGTTCTTTATATATCTCAGAAACAAGTCAGATTTGCCTCAACAAAATAGATAGATAGAATTGCCTTAACAAATATAGGTGGATTTTAGGATGTTGTAAACATTTAAATACACTTCGGGTGATTTTCAACCCGTTCAACCCATTTTCTTTTTCATTATATTTTTATTTAAGCCATTAAAGATAAAATAAAACGCAACCCAAATCAACCTCTTTTTAGGTAAATGGATCGAAATAAAATGGATATTATATATGCATAGTTAGTTACACTGCACAGATGAGAATTTGGCATATTCCATGATAAAACAGATGCTCGACAGATTCTTTATAGGCTTACCAGATACACATGGAGAAACATTGATAATAAATGAACGGGCCTTCAACATAACACAATTATCCATGTGACCCGTGAGTGACTCGATCCCACCATCTGTAAGCAAGGCAAAAAAAGAGATTAATTATGCATTTTTATCAGTTGAAAATTGATGAAAGAAAATGGGCTGTTGACAACGATAAGAACAAGAATGCGCGCGTGTCAATGTTACATAGGCAGTAGGTGAAACGTCCGACTCCAGTTCAGTATGCCCGGGACATATGACTATTACACTATTTTGTAACCAAAACTGCCACTTGAACAATTCTTCGTTTGTAATATATCCTAAATGCCATTTTTCATATTTTGCAAGGATTTAAAAAGTTAAAAGGACACTAATATTCTTATTTCAGAGGATGACAAACTTTCCCCATAAAGTTCCCATCCAGCTACTTCTGCATACTGGATACCTGATCATTGAATTCATGGTTTTGGACATACCATTTCAATATCAAATCGGGTTATATAAATATGAGTTGGCAAGATCTTTGTTTTATAGGATAAATCCAATGATTGCACAAAAATAGATGCAAACTTTCATGGCACCATGGCAGGCATCTGAATTCAATACACCAGCGGGACAGGCCCCAATCTTTATCTTCTAAAAGTAAAATATAGATAAAGCTTGTGCCATAGAAATGGGAATAGGTAACAAAATAGGGTTGGGTCTACAAAGATCATCTGGCATACAATAGCTAGTTGCCAACAATAGCAACGTTCTTTCACTTTTTACCAATTATAACAACATACTACGAAAGTTGTTGGTAATACAATGTGCTATATTTCAGTTTCTTATCGATAATAATAATAATATTTTGTTACCAACATAAATTCATTTTGTTCACCATTAGTAGCAACATTTTGCTAATACTAGCAACAAAAAAACGTTTGTTGCTATTACTAACAACGTCCATTTCACATTGCTGATATTTGCAAAAAGATGAAAGAATGCTGCTGTATTTGGCAAGTAACCCACAGATATGTGATACAAAGGTAGTCATCCCCATTTCCCACCCCATAAACATAAAATGGTAGTATCTAGTGCGCAATTAAAGTTTTTGCTTCGATTTTGACCTTTATGTTTCCCACAATTCTATAATATGTTCCTAATCATTTAGCAAGTCAACATTATTATTGTTTTCAAGGGAAGGATCCTTTTTCCTTGAATGAACCTGGTCTAGAGTCATTAACAATGGTTTTGCAGGTTTAAATTTGGGAAAATAAATGGAGAAAACCTTAAAAAAATATTATTCTCGGAGTTCTTTACAAGAGAATAGAAACAAACCGGAGGGAAAGTTTTGACTCGCTTTCTCTTCAGAACATTCCTTCACAGTTCACACATGTGGTGATTTGAAGAGAGGTACCAGAAGGCTTTATAAACCTTTTCAATTACAGAACTGCTCGTCTACTCATGCGGCTTCAACTCCTTAAGGCCACAAGAAAATTATAGAATTTATAGCTTCCTTCCCTTCTCTCTCCAAGTCAAGAACACGAAGAATAATTAAAACATGACATTTCTTTTCAATTCGAGAACATTCAAAAGGAATTTATTATGCTTTAGTTTCTTTTCTCTCCTCTCCTTACACAATTTTTCTCTGCAAGATCGAGAACCGAGCGTAGACTCAACAAGGGCTTTATAACAAATTAGCTGGATCTTTAACTCCAGGAGTCACTGAGTGTAAAAGAAAAAACTTGAAACAGTAAATGGATGTTAAATGTTAGTGTCACTGGACCAAGCAGTTTCAAGAATAAGATAGAACAGTAAAACCTCACACACCATTTGGTCCATGTAAATGAGCATGAGAACATTAAGATATTGCTAGAAGAAACCAGAGTGAATCATTGCTATTTTCTAAGGTAGTGTATGGATGTGCATTTTCTAAGAGATTATTGCGACCACAAATTGAAACAATCAGTTTCTAGTTGCAACAAACTGATTATTCAAGAGACAAATAAATTTTATTTATCTACCCTGCTCTTTGTCGTCGTCATCAAGAGTCCAGAGTCTGTGTCTTCTTTTCTTCCTGAACACACAAAAGGGGTCAAGAATTTAAAAAGGTGGAAAGAAAATTTAGTCCAAAGAAGGTCATCATGCCTGAGTATATTAATGAAAGGCATCAATCAATAAATAAATATACACAATACACTAGTTTTCTCCCAATCCGTTCTTCCCAGTTTACTTCAGTTAGGGCATTGTTCTATGCCAATTTCCAAAGGTAATTATCTATCCTCATTTTTCAAATTAGAGAGAGGCTCTTGAGTTCCTTGGAATATTGAGGTTGCAACAGGTCATTATAGTCTTGTATCATGTGTTACTGCATAATTTGTCAAACAGTCAACACCTATCAAAAAGGGATTTTACCAACTTCAAGCAACAAAAGAACATCCAGATACTATGTCTTGCAACACGTTTTGTTACAGCAAATAATCTGATCTAGATACTTAACTCATACATCACATTAATCACTTTCAAAATGCAAATCACAACACCCCATAAGGCCATAACACCAAAACAGAAACAAGTTTGCACTTTGCACGACCACAGTAATGGCATGCTAATATGACGTCTATGGTAGCTGAACATTTTAGTCTTCTTCATTTATTGTAGCTGCACATTCTTACATACTTCTAACTACAACTTTGTAAAATAAATAAATAATCAGGAACTCCATTTCAAGCATGCATGGAACTTTGACATGATTCGTTATATAAACTTAAAGGCAAACAACTGATTTTCGCTAATATAGGAAGAAAAAGAAAATGACGGAAGCATATCTATGCCGGTGGTAAACACAGTTTTTAATAACTTGGGTATGCTGTATGCACTACCATTATGTATTAATTTTACCTTTTACACTACAAAATATAATATTCCTAGGCACGTGGATAGCACCATTACACATATGTTCCCCCTTGATTATGCATTGCTATGGTTGAGATTTGAGAAGGACAAGCAACAATTGCGGCACCATTTCTAGCAGATAAAAAGTGCACATTTGAATGATTGGTATCTAATTAAATTCTTTTTTACAAGTTAAAGAAAGGGCCTGGAATGAACGTTTAGGCTAATTTTTTCCTCAAAACTTTCCTCCCAATTGTGCAAAGATTTAGAGAGAAGGGAACCAGAAAACAAAATTTTTTATTTCATGAAAAAACTCCTTTTCTCTTCCCTCCTAACTACACAAAAATGTATGATTGTAGAATTGTTAACTTCTTCCCTTTCTCTAAACTCAAGAAAACGATTAATATTTAAAAAAAAAAACACTTTCTTTTCCTTTCTTCCCATCTCAAGAACATGAAACGTTGAGCACCAAAATGGCAAAAAGATTAAAATTCGTTCTTTTTCTTCTCGTCTCTTCCTTCATAAAGTTCACTTTCTTTATTCTTCCTTTCTCTCCAACCTCAAAAATAGAGCATAATTAAAGCAGGTATCAGGAGGCTAAGTGCTTGTTTAGTGGTCCTGGCTTTGGCGAAAATTTTCGTCGAAAACAAAGGGTGCGTTTAGTTACCGAAAATTTCCAAAATTTTCATCTCACTTTTCAAGAAAAATGAAAACTTGTTTACTTAACAACAATTTTATAAATTTTCATTTCACTTTTTTAAATATCACTTTTCATTCTCTCTCTTACTTTTATTTTACCCACCTATATTTCTTTATAATACTCTCTTTCTCTCTTTTACTTTTCAATCACATGTCCTATTTTTCTTATTTTATAATCACCCATCTTATTTTTCTTAAAACTAAAACTTCATCATCTAAACAAGTTTTCATTTTTTATAGAAACCCTTGTTTTTTTTCGAAAACTATAACTTGAAAACTAAAAATGAAAATTGACTAGTTTTCGTTAACTAAACGCAAAAGGTTTCTGGAAAACGCGTTTAGATCCATTGTTTCTCGATGTTTTCAGTTTTTAGCTTTCAAATTTACAAGTAAACTTGAACACGTGTTTTTAAGGTTTTCACATTTTGTTTTCAATCTAGTCACCCAAATCTATGTTATAAAGGGAGTGAAAAATGAAAAAAGCAAAAAATATTTATAACACATCTAAACACATTCTCATATCTAGAATGTGTTTTCTTAGAAACCATCATGTTTTCGTTTTTATTAAAAAGTCCAAACCAAAAATTCTCGCTTGCTAAACGCACTCTAAGCTATTCCATGATCAAATGCATGTTAAACATTTTGAGTCTATAGGTGAAGAAGCAAAATCTTAAAATTACAATAAACAATCAATGATAAACATGAACAAAAGAAACAAACTTACAAAATATAGTTATATATAACAAGATCATATCAGCATAACATACTTGATTTGCAGATTGCCAATCTAACTAAGAGGATTGAGGCCTGCTTTAGCAGTGTCCTAAGAAAGAAATTTCTCACATACGGGTCTGTCATGAGTATACAACAATCTACGTGTATTGAATCTGTCGCATCAAACAATGCCTCCATGACTTGTGACTATGAGATTAATTCGTATGTGTGTGTGTGTATATGTCCATCACAACCTGTCCAAAGGAAGATATATTAGAAGGCCTCCATTTTGACAGTTTATTTGGTGTCTGTTAATTAACAGACTAACACATAGTTATTGTGATTAATAAATATACAAAATTAATTAGTCAATAAGAACCCAAGAGCTCAAAGCCTCAAGGTCCTATCTTTGACCACTCAATATAAGTATAATCACCTCTATAATCACTAGTCTAACCTTTAGCCCATTACTTGATCCATTTTGTTAAGGAACATAGCAATAACCCTTATGAGTCTCTTTCAAGATTATTACACTCCCTATGTGTGATTTAATTTCCCATATGATCAAGTTCCAACGAAAACAAATATTCAATTTACTTTTTCTTAACAAAGTTATACATCCACACCTCAAAAGTATAGCAATTTGAAACGATGAACAGGTGTTGGATTGACCTCAACATGAAATTGACATAACGGTTGCAAAAACTGCATATACAAATCAACAAGAATAAAACAGCAATATCAAGTGGTTCATCAAGATTTTAACTTATAACACGAGACCCTCAACTACCAACACGTTTGATACCCAAGTACCTGACAAGTTTTAGCGGATTACTAGAATACTCAAACTCTCAACATTCCCTTGTTGGATTATACAGAGCCACTCCCAACTCACTATTCTGCAGACTAGAAATGCTACAAAAGAAAACTATATATATATATATTATATAGAATAAACAGAATGCTCATCTACTGTTGCATCAAAATACTTGATTAACAAACGGTTAGGATTCTGGGTTTTGAATTGATATGAAATAGGAATCAAATTGGCTTAGATATGAATATCTTGAGATTGTGTGCAAAATTTACCAATAACAATAATTTGCTTGGAACCAGGTATCCAAACTTTGTTATGGGGGGTAATACACAACATTTTGCACTAGAAAACGGATTGATGGGATTTGTTTGTATTTATCCTAATTTCATACGCTTTAGAGACAGCAAGAGTATTGGCATCAGCTTCAGCATCAGCCCTGCTGATCACTAACCCACCACTACAGGCCCTGCCCTTAGGACCCCGCAAGGGCCGCAGGGTCTAGACTGTGACACTACTTATACAATAGCAGTTCACACGTCCATAGTATGAACCAGGTCAATGATATTACACCAGAATAACAAAACCGTCTAAAAACCAATTGGTCACATACTAACATTTAGGATCTCCCTAATCAGTTGGTCAAACTGAAGCACACTAGTAGAACTAAGTAGCCATGATCAAATTGATTAATTAAAGATTCAGAAAAAAGAAAGCGAATAATTTAAATGTGAAGGAGTCACATCTTATGCGTTGCCAGAAAGTCAGAAACCTGTGGGTGAGATGAGATGAGATGAATTGGCAAAGAAAAGAAAAGAAAAGGTAAAGATGCAAACCAGTCCTGATAGTAGAAAATGGGGAAGCCATCGCCAGGGTATATCATTCTTAAATCTTTATGCTTCTTGTTTATGATAACTTGTTGTTTGTAGTGATTTGTAAGCCGCCTGAAATACTTTGAACAAATTGGCCTTTGCTCTGTGGTAAATTGGTAATCCGTTGTATAGGCGTCGGGACCAAACCGGCCCAAACTTGTGCGGACCGAAAAAAACCAAAAACAGAAATTAGAAAAATAAAAAAACCGAAAATCGGCCCAATGTTTGTAATACGAGTTTGGTCCGGTCCGGTTTTTGGTCTGTTTGTCGGTTCTTGGACCGGTTGGAACCGATACAAGTTTTATAGATAGTTTTAACGTTTTGTTTATATTTCTTCCTCAACTATTTGAAATTATCAAGTTTATCACATTTTCTTTGAACAAAATAAAATATCAAACATACATGACTTATACTAAGTTCTCTATATCTTATCTTTATAAAAAAATATTTACATCGTTAAAAAGACTTTTACATGATTATATATTTACGAATGAGCTCGAGAGCTATTACATGTACTTTAATATGATTTAGAATAATATTTAGAAATTTTGTTTTTATAGACTACAGAAAATAACAATATAACATAAATTTTAAAATTGATAACATAAAGTTTAATTCCGGTTTGGGTCGGGTTAAAAACCGAAAACCGAAAATAGTGATTATAAAGAAATCAAAACCGGACAAACTTCATTAATAACTGTTTGGTCCGAACCGATTTTCGAATTTTTTTGTTCCAAATGCTCGTCCCTACGTAGGTGATTGTTGGCACTTTGCCTGCCCGAGTGCCCGGTTATGAGTGGACTGGGCTGAAATTATAAGATCCAAGGATGCAGTCCATCCTTGGGCCCTTGTTTCATGGTATGGCCAGGTGTGGTTTATTATGACTAGCCAGTAGCCACTAGGTGAAGCCATCAATGCCAATCACTGGTCAAAAAGTCCCAACGGGCTAGATGTGGCTGAAAGGCTGCTCATTGGTTCATGGCTATTGGCTACACAGATCCCAATAATTAGAACCGTTGTCGGTCTTGTTAAACCTTAGTTGCGTTATTAGATGGTTCGAGTTATATCTTATTTTTACTATAAAACATAAAACAATAGTATTTTAACTTTCAGGTAAAAAATTTACCTCGTCTTGGGCTCCGAATACCTAGATCTTGACCATCAAGATCTAACACAATGATTATCAATTCATTGTGACGGTAGGCGTCATAGTTTAATTGATTTTATACGTTTTTAAAGCATCGTCGTGATTTCATCCATTCTTTTTAACTTGATCAGTTTGACAGTGCTTTCTTTCATTAAAAAAATGTTATTATATTTTGAAGTTAACTCAAAGAAAGATCATTATGTTGATACTAGAAAATGGTAATAATAAGAAAAGGTCTTTATAAATTATAAACGATAAGAATGGTTCATTATAACACATAACCCTTTTTATGTTAATACTAAACGAGATTAATTAAAAGAATGAAAAAAAAAACTAGGAGGAAAAGGAAAAGGAAAGAATAGGAAATAGGTACTCAATTATGGAGATTTTAGCCAAATAATAGTATTTTTAAAAAATATTGACTAAAACATAGTACTTTAGGTTTTATTTACTAAAACATGGTAATTTTGCTTTTAACCCATTTTTTTATAAATGGTTCTTCTTTTTATTTTTTTAACTTAATACATTTTTCAAAATAATTTTTTTTTCACTCAATTCTTTTTTTACTCACTTTAAATTCATTAACAAAATTGGACATTTATGAAATTTGACATAAAATCATACATATATGAAATTTGACATAAAATCATACAATTTTCATTGATGTACGATTGAGTGAAAAAAAAACATAAAATCAATTCTTAATTTCAATCCATTAATTAATTAGAAGCTTGCTAGAGTAGTGGATTATTTTGAAAATTAAAATTGATGGATTCATGTATGAGTCATTTGGTTGACACATACAATTATTTTTTCACTCAATTCTTTTTTTACTCGCTTTGACATAAAATCATACATCATGTACGATTATATGGTTTTATTTGTATTAATAAAGTTAGTTTTCTAATATTAACCCATTGCATGATTTTTAAATTTAGTTGTTTTGATCGATTAATTGAAAAACATTGTTATTTGTCTCTGTTGGTTAAAATTGAACATTCATCTTTGTAATTTAGTTTGTAGTGGGTAGAAAAAGAATCAATTTGAAAATAAAAATTTTGAAAACAATTCTTTTTTTTTTTTAAAGAAAGATCATTTAAAAAAATTAAGACGACCATTTTTGGATAAAAGATTTGAATAAGAAAAGGTTAGGAGTAAACCATCTTTCTTTATTAGGCTAAAAATCAAAAACTACTATCTTTTAGTTAATAAAATCAAAACTACTACTATTTGGGAAATAAATATACCAAATACAAGGGTTTTATTAAAAAACTCCTCAATTGTGACACGAGAGTATGAAGTGATCAACAGACCTTTAGTAATAATGCAACCTATATTTGGGTTGGACTTATTTTAGGCAAAAGTTTTATAATAGTTGTAATGATTTGTAGTTATCTACGGATGAAACCATCAGAGATGTAAATATTAATAGAGACAAAAGTGTTAGTTGGGGTGGCGTCACCTTGTTTGTTTTCATCTTCGAACCTCTTATGTCTGTGAACTCGAAAACGCGGGAAGATATTTTATATAAAAGTGTGATTGTTTTTTTTCCGTCTTCCCGCGTCTGTGAACGTCTTCCCGCGTCTGCGGCATCGTCTGCGGACGTCTGCGCGCGTCTTCCCGCGTCTGCGGAAGTCTGCAGACCTTTAGATCATCTCTTATGACCGCAGATTTCTACAGCTAAGTCCGCAGACCGCATACATCAAACTCTTAAAAAACAAACAACACCTAGAGAGTCTTGAGCATGCAAGTGACACCGAAAGAATTTGTTTCTTGCTTGACAATTGTGAAAAACCGGTTAAGTTTCGGCTGGGCCCGGCCCGGCCATGCCATGGTCTACCCCCTTTCAAAAACTCGCGTCATTTCCAAAGTCCATACCATTATCAAAATATGAACACAATTGTTGCATATGCTAAACGAAACTTGTGGTGGTCTCCTTTTGTTCTCCTTCTCACTTTCATCATCTTCAACACTTTTCAAACCAATTACCATTATGCCCTGCTCAACTCTCCCAAGGGTATTTATGTACTTTCACTTCAATATTCTTCATCTTCTTTAATTCACTAGCTAGCTATTTAATTTATACTAACATGGGTTACGTTCCTTAATTTTCAGATGATCACCTAAGTGGTGGATGTCAATTGTTTGAGGGAGAATGGGTACACGATCCAAATGGCGCATCGTATACAAGTACAAGTTGTGCAACAATACCTGACTCGAAGAACTGCTTCAAGAATGGGAGGGTGGACACCGAGTTCTTGAATTGGAGATGGAAGCCGAATGGGTGTGACCTTCCAAGGTTTGATCCAAAGAAGTTTTTGAAGATTGTTAGAGGGAAGACGATGGGATTCATCGGTGATTCCCTTTCAAGAAATCATGCAGATTCTTTACTTTGTCTTTTGTCTAAGGTGACTAATTCTTTCTTTCCATCTTAAATTATCCATCCATCAAACAAAAAACATATAGTTTAACAAATTCATAATAATTACAGCTTTTAATTAACAAACTGATAATTTTAATTAACAAACTGACTTTGGGACAAGCTAGTTAAAATGAAAGATGAACAAATAATTTGGGACTAATATATATATTGTATTATTATAGTTGCTGTATTTTTTATATAAGAGATATTATTTTTATTATTAAATTTATGTTTTATATAGTTTTTGCAATTTAAAGCAATCAGTGAATTTGAAAAGAATTCCTATATAAATGCATGTATGATCAATTCACACTAGCCAATTATTGGTCGCGTAAATATATGGTTTGTTTTCAATTTCGGAAAATATATTACTGCCAAATTTGTATCGGCAACTATTTGATTTCCAAATGAAAATTTAATTATTAACCTTAAAATAAATAATAAGAAACAAATAAGTGTAAATGGTGTGTGTGAAACATGTGAAGGTTGTGTGTGAAACATGTGAAGCTAGACGTGAGTTTTCAAATTGATCATCTTTGTAACAAATAACAAATATAGAAGACTTATTCTGTTTAATCAAAGAGTATTCGAGTGTTGTTACATAAGATTGCAATATATGAAAACCCTTCTATTTGTTATTTTCATTTTGATTCAATCAGTTATTACTCGTAAAAACTTATTTATATATATATATATATATATATATATATATATATATATATATATATATATATATATATATATATATATATATATATATATATATATATATATATATATATAGATTTGGGTTCAAATGAGTACCACTAGTTTTGCGGGGTACCGGAGGTACCTCGCTTAAAACCATTTTTTTTGAAAATTTTTTTCATAATCATGTTTAAATTAATAATATAAGACTACTTGCAAAAAATCACACCTAAACACACACTAGAACTATGTGAAACGTGCAAGTTCACATGAACTGCACTGTTGTGAACGTATGTTCACAGCTAAGCATGTTCACATGAATTTTTTCACGTTCACATGACTTTTAAGAGGGTAGAAAGTGTGAATGTGTGTAATCTTTTACGAATAGGCTTATATTATTTGTATCTAAATTAATATGAAAAAAAATTACAAAAAAAAAACTTTTTTTCGAAGCATGTTCACATCTTAAACCCGTGTGTTCACAGGTACTCACGGTACTCTGCATTTTTTAGGTACTCACACGAACCATATTCTATATATATATATATATATATATATATATATATATATATATATATATATATATATATATCACCTTATTTACGATCATGCCACCGCGTTTTTCATGAAATGCACCTAATCGGATGGTATGCGTAGGTTTTCATAGTTTTCAGGTGCATAGTGGTTTTTCATTGAATCCACCCCTATACGTGTGTGTGAGAGAGATTTATTCATTTAGTCAAAGTAGTCTATTCATTTCATCTTCGATTACCACATGTCAAACATTGATCGTGCATGATGCATAAATTGATTATATTTTAGGATTGTATAAAAATATCAAAAGCCAAAACTTAACTTATAGAATTGTTTGATTTGAATTTCGGTTTGTACTTTGAGGTTTATACACACACATCGAGGTTCTTATATATATATATATATATATATATATATATATATATATATATATATATATATATATCATCTATCATAACACATAATATAATATTTGCATAACGTGTATAAATCATATTCTTTTAGGCATGCATGCATATCAACATTTCACAAAATCATACTTTTGTGGAAAACGTTTCTGATATTTAGAGTGTTTGGTTTTGCGTTTGGAAAAGTGCTGCAGCGTTTTGATAACTAATAATCAGATTATTGCTGTAAGAAAAAGTGCTGCTGAAAATTTAGTGTTTGGATTAGCTTATGCTGTTGGCTATCACAATTATCAAATAATCAGTTTTTAAGTGTTTGGATTTGCGTTTTAAACTTGTAAAATTACCAAAAAGGACATTTGTATATAATTATGAAATTCCTTAATTTAATAGTATGTATTTTAGCTTATAATATGATATTTTTATTTATAATTATTTATCTATAAATATTTTAATATGTTTTTCATAAAAAAATAATTTTTTAAATTATAAATTGTTAACTTAATTTGAATCTGTTTTAGTTTGGTTGATATTTTGTATTACTAGCTGAGACCTTTACAATGAGATTTCTATGAAAGTTGGGCATTATATTTCCTTCTAAATATTCCTAAAAATACAATCAAATGTTTTTCACTTCTACATTAATATATTATATATAAAAAACAAATTAAAAACAAAAAAAAAAAGCAAAAGAACAAAAAAAACAAAAGTTGCAGTACGTGGGAGTAACGCATGCAAGGGCATGCTGGAGAAAAGTCTCTCATGCATGCAAGGGCATGCTTGTAATTTCACAAATTAAAGCAAGTGCAGTAATCTTGCAGCTGGTAATTGTTGCTGTAGGAAACTAGTAGTAAGAAAATGAGATAACGCAAATAATTGATTATTAGCATGTCCAATCCAAACACTCTTTTCAGCTTATTTACGTCAGTGTAACGCAATAAGCTAATAATCTTCAATAAAAAGCAAAACCAAACACCCACTTAATCATTATCTAAATTGTAGACCACATCTAAGTGAACAATTGCATGCATGTTTGTTCCCGTATTGTCCATTTAAACAACGTCTAACTCCACCATTTGGCTAGCTTGAATATAACATGTCAGACAATTTCTAAGGATTTAATTTGAACAAAATAGTAATAGTTACCTTAAATCAGGACTTCGAAACCAAAGACGAACTTCGATCTTTTGCTTTTGCTTCTCTTGTACTAGACCTTTTAAATAATGGGTGGCAATTTAGGCCCATTCTAGCAAACCGGTTTATACAGTTTCATTTTTTTAAAAAAATTATGTTCTAACTTAGTTTTTTACGATGAGTCAATTTAACTGTCCGGCCCGTTGGGTCAAAATTGTCACCCCTAATTTAAATCCTTTGATTTTTTATGCTTAGTGCCTAATACTATTTGCAGATGTATTTAGGACGATTTCTACACGTCTTTGACGCAACAAGTGTTTATTACAAACTCATCCTTATCATATTTCTGTTTCTTGATTTTTTTACATAATAATTACATAAAAATTGCACGCTGAATAATTCTCTTTTGTAATTTGACAAAGATTACTAAAATAGTTGTTGTCAATTTATTTCCTATTAACCTTGTTACTTTGACCCTTTTTTTAAAATTTGTCAAATCTATTAACTTATCTCATTAAATATTTATTTACTCATTATAATTATTAGTATGATTCTTTTGTTTGGTTGTTACAGTATATAACATCCTTATCGTAATTAAATTTGTAATTCTCACAAATATATGATTTAGGTTAATTGCATTTGCTGTTAGAGGTGATAAGATGAAACAGACATGATAGGTTGCAGACAATATTGAGTTTGATGATTTAGCTACAAGAAAAAATGATCTCGAAAATGCAGATTATGAAGTTACAAAATCAAATAGTTGTCCTAGGAGCTTCAAAAAAGTCTAACCCAGTACAATCAAAAATATATAAATCACTTTTTATAGAAATGAATAATTTGTGGCTTGTACGCCAAACAAAAAATAAAAACATAATTCAAATAAAAAATAAATAAAAATGTTTTAAAAAACTATCAATAATAACAACATTTTTTTAAATTAATTATAACAATGGTGGCTTTGTAACTAGGTCATTAGGTTAAAAAAAAATGCTATTATTGATAATAATATGAAAATGTTGTTATTATTGATAATTTTCTTAAAATGTTATTATCGATTAAAAAATGTAAACTTGTTGCTATTTTTAACAATTATAAATATAAAAGTGTAAATTTGTTGATATTTTTTATGATTATCCCTATTAAATAACCGAAAAGCATAAAAATTCTAGGGAGAATTTCATATATATCCCTCTAAAACTTCATAATATTATATATACCCAACTTAAAATTTTAATATCATATATATCCCTCCTAAATATCATAATATCATATATACCCAATTTTTATAATTAATATCACATATATCCCTCTTAAACATCATTAATATCATATATACCCAAATTCATTAATTTAATTATTTTTAGAACATTTAAAACTAATATTTAATATTGATCATAAATTAATGACCATTATACCCTTATTTATATCTTCTTTCAACTAAACCTTCAAAATATCATATTATCCAACTTAAATTAAAATATCATATCTCTTTAATAATTTTATATAATTTATTTTTGTAAATTTTACTGTGTAATTTATTCATGGTAAAACAAATTAACATTAACAATAAAAAAATTGTCTTATATTTTTGTTCGTTTGTAATCAAATCGTATCGACTTAATATATTTATTGTTTTTTTCATTTAGCTTTCTATATACAATTAACTGATTATATTATGTTCTTTCTTTTCTTTTTCTTTTCGAATTTATAGTTGTATTGCATTTTTTTTTTAAATCTAGTATATATCTTTTGTTTTTTATATACATTAGTTATATATTTTTTCAAGTTTGCTTTCGCTTTATAATTATTGTTTTTTCTAGTTTACTTTTTCAAAATTTTATATTTAATCTAGTCTTTGAATTAAACTTGTTATCCAATTTTATTAGTTGTGTATAATTTGTGTTAACAATAAGATTATATATATTTTATCCTATACATTTAAACTTATAAAATAACATTGGAAGTTAATATAGTAATCTTAACGATAAGATTATATATATATTTTATCCTATATATTATACACAAAATATACACAACTAATAAAATTGGGTAACAAGTTATAATTCAAATACTAGATTAAATATAAAAAATTAAAAAAAAAGTAAACTAGAAAAAACAATGAATATAAAAAGAAAGCAAACTTGAAAAAATTAGAAACTACTGTATATAGAAAACAAAAATAATATATACTAAATTTAAAAAAAAAATGCAATACAACTATAAATTCGAAAAGAAAGAACATAATATATAATCAGTTAATTGTATACTAAAAAATAAAGGAAAAAAAAAACAAATAAGAAAATATGTTAAGTCGATACGATTTGATTACAAAGGACAAATATATAATACAATTTTTTAATTTTGATGTTAATTTGTTTTACAATGAAGAATTTACATAGTAAAGTTTACAAAAATAAATTATATAAAATATAAAATTATTTAAAGGGATATAATATTTTAATTTAAGTTGGATAAATATGATATTTTGAAGGTTTAGTTGAAAGAAGAAATAAGTAAGGGTATGAGGTCATTAATTAATGATCAATATTAAATATGAGTTTTAAATGTTCAAAAAATAATAAAATAAATGAATTTGGGTTTATATGATATTAATGAGGTTTAAGATGGATATATGTGATATTAATTATTAAAATTGGGTATATATGATATTATGATGTTTAGGAGGGATATATATGATATTAAAATTTTAAGTTGGGTATATATGATATTATGAAGTTTTGGAGGGGTATATATGAAATTCTCTCAAAATTCTATACTTTGTTATTTTGAATTTTTGATAATTTTCTTTGAGAAAATTTTTTAATGTTTAGTCTTAGTATGTACTCTTGGTTTTTGTTTTGGTTTTCACTTTCGGTTGTGATTTCAAATCGTTTTTTTTACACTTAAAAATTCTTCTTGTTGGTAGCATAGAATAAAGTTTCTTTTAAATTTAGTCAATAACCATTTTTATTGTTGTTAGACTTGTAAATATACAATAGATTCCATAGGAAAAAAACGAAATCCAAAAACCAATAAATAACTGAGAGATTTGATTTTTAAAATCTGAAAACCAAAAATTCCGATTTCCACTTGTATCTCTAAGGATCACTGCTGATACATTGTATGATCAAACAATGGAATATTGTAAACTCATATGTTACAAATTGTTGTTGCAGGAGGAAGTTCCATTTGATATCTACAGTGATCCCAACGATAGGTTCCGAACATGGCATTTCCCTATCCACGACTTTACCTTGCTAACCCTTTGGTCTAGGTTTTTCGTACGTGCAGATGAACTCATAGTAAATGGAACCAATTCGGGTATCTTCAACCTCCACCTAGACAAACTCGATCAGAACTGGACCCACAAACTCCCTACCCTAGACTATGCTGTCATCTCTAACGGCCACTGGTTTTTCCACCAGCTTCACTTGTACCAAAACAACATTAGAATAGGTTGTGTCTATTGCAACGAACCTAACATCACCAACATCGACACCACATTCGCGATGAGAATGTCCTTTCGGGCCGCTCTAAGGTACATCAATGATTGCACAAAGTGCAAACATCTAACGACAATGCTAAGGACGTATTCGCCCTCGCATTTCGAGAATGGGACATGGAAAAATGGAGGGGGATGCAATAGAAGGAAGCCAGTGAGAGAATTTGAGGTTGCATCAAGTGAATTTTATAGGGGTATAAGTGGAATGCAACATGAAGAGATTGAAAGGGCAAAAACAGAGTGTTTGGAGAAGAATAAGAGGTTTAAAGTGTTGGATATAACAAGGGTGATGATCATGAGGGCTGATGGGCATCCAGGATCCCATTGGGGTGTTAGCAAATGGATGAAAGAGCATCAAGATTGTGTTCATTGGTGTTTACCTGGCCCAATTGATATTTGGAATGATTTCTTAATGGAACATCTCATCAACTAACATGTATATTTTAGTAATTTTACCAAGAACTAATAACATTTCCTACAAATTTTGTATTTTGTGGGTGAAAATTAATTAATAATAATATGTAGCAAGATTTTAAGAGTGTATTGTTTATTGAATTCGCTTAAGATGTGTCAGTTTTTAAACATGGAGGACTTGTTGAAATAAAGTTGACTTTTGACATTAAAATGTAAATTTACCCGACTATTCATTCATATAGAGAACAAACATCCAAACACACCTTCGTTTCAACAAGACTCTCTCGCAGTCTTGCTTTCGCTCAACCTTGTTGATCAAACAAAATCTAGTAAACCATAGACATTGTCTATCATGAGAGTTATGAATAACAGTTGTTTGACATGTACCTTATGTAATAATAGTTGTATCTTAAACTCATAACGATGTAACACCAGATTTTGTAGATCGTATATTCAACCGTTTTCTACATCAATAGAGATCTTCAAAATCGTGTATTCATGTTCCATTTTTCATTTTGTGGGGTTTATCTTCATTTTGATGTTTCACATCAAGTAAACTATTGGATTTGAACTAGATTTTCTTTCATTCTTGTTTTTCATGTTAGATGCCTCATCCTTGGTTATTTCCCAACCAAAATAAACAAAACCCTTAATCACATTAAAATAGTTGATTTTGATTGTAGTTATGATTTCTTAACACTGTGTTCTAAAACAATTAAAGAGGAAATATGAAAGAAATGGAAAATGAGAGGAAAGGATAGAACTATAGAAGAGGAAGGGGATGCTCCTCATTGCTCAAGAATGGAAAACACAAATCAGGGAAGACTTTCTTCCCTTTTCCAATTTTTGGGAGGGAAGGTTTAAGCAACCAATTCCCTCCATTTCTTATTTAAATATATTATATTTAATGTAAAAGAAAAAGGAAAGGAGTGAAGTGAAGTGGGGTTAAACTTGTAAGATTTGTAACATAAAAGATTTTTTTATTGAAAAATATGTAAAATACATATCTATCCATAAATCAACTAGATGAATCAACTATGATTGATTATTCAAACTCCCTTGTTGAATCATATGGTAAAGATAATGATTTTTGAAGTTGCAATAATAGTTTTGAAAGCACATCCAAACAACATCACTACAATCCTAACCCCTTCGACACAAGAAGTTGATCATTTAGCACCAAAACAATACGACATAAAAGAAGATATGGTGATGTTGTATGAGATTGGTTTTCTACAACAAATTTAAATTACCAAACTTAACTAAATTCAAATAATTCTTGAAATTGTGATCATCACTTTGAAAACACACATCCAAACACCCTAGTCTTTGAGCAATAAGACCCTAGTTCGTTCTCTTATTATACTATTCTTCAATCATATCAAAGATACCATTGCGACTCACAAGCGCAGCATCACTTTGAAAACACATATCCAAATACACCCTGATCCCTAAGTTTTCTCACTACTTCAGCCCTGATCAACTTATATTATCTTGGCTAATGCTACAATATCACCATAACAAAAGTAATACTATTTTGAGCTCAGCCTTAGCACATAGAAAGGCTTCAACAAGACAAGCATAAACAAAATGCAACAAACCAAATTTAAAACCTTATAGCAGGTCATCATATTATACGAAAACAAATAACCAATGCTATTCTACAATAAGTTTTTTACAACATCAAAGACCAAAGCAAAGTCAAAAGGGTAGTAAATATTAATCAACACAAACATGAACATAAACATATATTTTAGAAGACTCAAACCTCAAGATTCAACCGAGCTACCAAGCACAAACGAAAAGAGTTCACGAACCGGCGAGTACTCAACCAATCCAATATCCATCGCATAGCCAGTAACCGGTAACTTCAAATCCCTTAAAACCGTAAACGCTTCTGCCATTCGATTCTTTGGCACTTCCTCAGCAACCGGACAATAAGGAATCCATGAATCCGGACGATACTCTTCACCAATTTCAATCCCTTCCCTCTTCATTGCATCACACAATTGAAAATGAAATTGAAGGAGAGGCAAAGTAGGAGTTGGAGCAAGAAACAACACATTATTATCATTGGGAAGGCTTCCAATTGAACCAAAGGATAAAGGCAAAGGATCTTGCTTTGAAGCAAACCCTTTTACAATATTCTCAAGCTTCGATGGATCGATAAACGGACTCGAAAAGAGAGTAATATGAGGTCTGGATTCAATTTCTATAAGATGAGTACTAATTTGGCGACGAGCCACCACATTCCATGCTTTCAAAACTTGGTTTTCAAGAGCTGGATCAAAGTAAAGCTCAATTGCATACCCCTCAGACATTATTGCTTTCACTTACACTTTTTTTTTAACTAGGGTTTCAGAATTCACAACAATTAGAATTAGACCTGACAAGCAATCAACAAGATAATTGATTATAACAACGAAGAGTACAATAGAACTTACTTCAGATCCACTACGATTAATTGCTACAAATTTGGGAAAAGGGGTTGCAAAAGCAAACCCTAAAGATTAAAATTTCGAACACAAGAACTAAACTTGGGACATACCCAGATGATTTTTGAGACTTTTGAGTGAAAAAACAAGAAGGGTTAGTCAAATTGGGTGGATTGAGAAGAAGCGGAGGAGTAAGAAGAGGAACTTGAACAAAGGGTTTTTTTTAATAAATGGAGTCACAAAAAATGAAGGGGCGAGAACATCGGGGGTTTTGGCGTTGATATTGGTGGTCGATGGATGCAGCAGCAGGGTATGAAGATTAGAGTGAGTTTCATAAACGGTCCTCCTAATATCAGCCAAATCACTCTTTTGATCCCCTTATTGTTTATTATCTACAAATGGTATCCGGATGAGCAATTGAATAACATTTAAACCCCATTTCTATTGTTACCGGGTGCCGTCGAAGTAGGGATGCAAGAGATGAAACAGCTCGTGAACTACTCGGGATTGACTCGAAATACTTAAGAAAAACTCACATTTAATCAAGCCAAGCTCAAGCTACTCGAGTAGCAATCAAATTGAGTTCGAGTATCAAAATAGACTGCTTGATAGGCTCGCAAACCTAGTCGAACCCAGTTTTATATACGTACATTTTACCCTTGAATTTTATAATTACACAATTATATCACTAATATATAGACCACATTTCCTAACCATAACCATAAACATAAACATAAACTTAATTCTTTCATCCTGCTTTGTGTCATTTCCATTTATCAACTCCAACAGTGACTTGGAAATCTGTTCTCTTCAATAGCCGACATGTATATATCCATCTACAGTCGTCACCATGAGCAAGGCTTAACAACAAGCAATCCACATCCATCTACTTTCTTCGCCATTCTCGTCGTCAGCAAGCAAGGCTCAACGATAAGCGATCTACTCTCTTCAATCTCCAGACCAACAAACTCCAGGTACTTCGTCATTCCGTCTGGGCTCAGTGGCAAACAATCTTCCCTCGGCTAAATCCAGGTACTTCATTATTTTTGTTGATTTGCTCTCTTTGATCTCCAAACCTAAAGCTCAGTGCCAAGCGCCGTCAGGGCCGCCCCTGATAACATGGGCTATCGCTTATGACATCAAATCATTGATGTACATTATATCAGTCCAGTTGGTAATATATTAGGTTCACAAGTGTATTTTTTAAATTTTTTCAGTCCAGTAGAGGACCAAAACCCTTTAAAAAATTGTATGTTATATTTCTAAAAAGACATTATTTTTCTATCTTAACCAAACCTATTATTTTAAAAAAAATAGTATGTTGCCCTTTTAAATTTTTTTAGAAAGACGTTTTCTTATATCCCACCCTGGGACATGAAAAATACTCAGGACTGGCTGGCTCTGAGCATCGTTTCATGGAACTACTTCTGTTCTCTTCGATTTGTTGTGCTCTCTTCAATCTCGTGGATCAGCTCTCTTCGACGGATAGCGGGATAGGTACTTATTCCTGTTCTTTCTTTGTGATAATCAATGGTTTATTAGGTTGTATGTATGAATTTGTTTGAATTAAAAATGTGTTATGAATTAATAATATTCTAAATGTGTATATAAGTTATTAATCTTCTAAATGTGTTAATGTTATTAATCTTGTAAATGAGTATATGAGTTAATAGTGTTCTTCTGTTCGTTTTACTTAGATGTTGTAATTGGGTTATTAATCTTTTAAGTGTTTGAAACTGTTTGAATTAGAAATGTGTTACGAAAGTACCGAGTTGAGCCGATCGAGCTCGAAAGTATCGAGTATCTTATTGATTTGAGCTCGAGTTAGAAATTGAAGCTCGACCGAGCCCGAGTCGAGTTTCGAGCATGAATTTTTTATGCAAGTTCGAATTCGAGCATGGTTATATTCAGCTCGGGCCGATTACATCCCTACTGGAAGAAGTCACTGGCACCAAACATGTAAAGTTGGTCTAATGTGTATTGGTGTCCAGTCCGACAAAAATGTTGATATCTTTATGAGGTGCAGTCGAAGAAATCATGGTTACGACAATAAGTGATAGATTTTGACCATACAGTAATCATAATTATTTTTAGATGCATATTTTCAGCTTTGTGAATCATATTATTTGAGAATATGGTTTTTTTACACATTTAATATATTCTTGATATTTTCTAGAATGAATAAACCAATTATTTACTTCCTTCTGCTTTATGTATTGCTAGATGTCTTATTGTATGCCATAAGGGGCATGATATGATAAGTTCACTGCTCATTTTAAAGTTCAGAGATTTTTCCATCCCAATCCTATTTTACACTTCTTTTCCAAAACAAAAAGATTTAGGAACCAAACATGTAACCCTAATATATGTATCATTATATACATTTGTATCATTCAAACTAAATCATGATCATTATAATACACATGACAAGTAACGACAACGCTCAACCTACTTGCCCTCAATGTCCTCATCCTTGTACTGCAACAACGGCGATCTTGATGTTGAGGATGGCACCGAGTTTACAACCACATCGTTTGACCCATCATCCTCTTTTGCTTTACCCCACATCACAGTATAGAACCCAAACGATATTATTGTTGCACCAATCACACTGCATAAAAAGTTCGATGGTATTCAGTAGGTTATATCAAAGAGAATAAGTTTGATGGTATTCGATAGATTGGAGAAAATGTCAAAGTACCTTCCGAGATATAAGTCGTCACCAAGGAAAATGAAGCCCATGGTGACCGCTATAGCAATGGACAAAGGCTTAAACATAGCCACAAACAATGGGCCTTTCAAGCGTAACGCCCATGTGTGGACGCTATTGTTCAAACATGAACCAAGCACACCCTGCATGATTTAACAAACCCACGAAAACCCATTTAGACATCCCCTAAACTGATTTAAAAAAAAAAACTATGGTAATCGACACCATTCAAGTACTCACTGAGCACAAAATTGAAGCCAAAGCGATATTAGGCTTGATCTTCCAAGCACTAGAATCCGGTTCCGTAAAAACCCCAACAATTGCAGCCAAAATGCTCACTATTAAGTTGTAAAAGAACACCACTGTCAATTCTGCCGGATACTCCTTCATGATTTGTGTCTGCATATACATCAAACCATAATGTTTTTACATCTAGAGATGCAAAAATGGACATAGGCCCAATACCCGTCACAAGCCCAACCCAGATCCGGTCCTTAAATTCTCATTCCTACAAGTTTCCATAAGGCCCACTGATTGATTACACATAGTCCTAAAATATAGTAGGGATTGGTATCTGATCGTTTAAAGCTCAGTTGGACCTCTTTCTACAATCAATTATTTTTAATACCTTTTCAATTATTCTTTTATTTCTTAAATTTCTGTTATATATATCGTTCACAGTAATTTATAGTAAAATTTAATTGAGGTACTCTTAAATATAATTTGAGGTTTCTTTTAATAGTAGACACGCAACGAATATATGTTAACAATATAATATCCAAATAAAAGTTAAATAAATATGGGCCCAGCTTGGACCAGGCCTCGGTATACTACTATACTAAGTCCTGTTTCTTCATATTGGGTTCGGGACCAATCCAGTCCTAACCAAGAGGTCGTTTCATAGACACCAGAACGGGCCTATTTTCGGAAAGGGCTTAGGCCCAACCCTTTTTTTAAAGCAGCCTATACAATACCTGTTTATCCAATAGCATCACATATTTGTCTCATTTTAACCCATAACTAATTGCTTGTGAAAGCATATTGATCTTAGACTAAAAGGCTTCTAGTAATCCTTAGCTCGAGCCTAGTTCTATCGAAGTATTCTTACCTGCACGATGTACCACAACGGAACCAAGATGTACTCCGAGGTCAGAAAAAGACCACCAAGAGCCCAGTTTGCTTGTGAGGAACCGAGCGAGAGGGAGGCCGAAGCCGAAGCCGAAGGAGATGGCGGCGAAAGACTCCAAATAAGTTTAGGACCTTTGTAAAGTGTGACAACAAATGCACCTGTTACCGAAACTACTGTGCCCAAAAACTTCGCACGAGTGCTTTTCTTGGAAAAAGATAGTGTCTCCATCCTGTTTTTGTCATTAAAAACGAAGTGGGTCATGACACGCAAGCCAATAATTGCAAAAAACCCATCCACCACAGTAGCTAGAAAAGGACACCCACTTGACACTTTGGTCTTTGTAGATGAGCATATTTGCAACCAATTTGAATAAAAGTTCCAGAAAGTTTTTTGTTCGTTTTCCGTTTTTTCATTTTTATTCACGACATTGAAAGGAGCAACAGTTTTACTGGTATTCCCACCATATTATTAGTGACACAACAGCCGTCACAAATTCTTGCTAGAAGTACGTATTCCGTATTCGTCAAGGAATGACTTTCGGCACTTCATAGGTGTGTGTGTGTGTGTCAATGGAGTGTTGATGCAAATCTCATCGTAATGTTTCGAGAAGTCAAATCCACAAAATTTTGATTGGTTTATGTCATTATCTACTAAACTATTTTTTTATTTGTCTCGGTTATCGAAATTATGATATTCTTTTAACCTTTGTACATTAAAATTCATCTCGAGTTAACCTTAAACTCAAAATTGTCAAAAAAAAAAAATGTCACCAAGAGAATAAAGTAAGGGTAAAAGTGCATCTAGAATTCAATAGTAACCGATTTGTGACCGATTTTAACAGTATAATGATTTAAATGATATGATAATTACAATAACTTAGGCTGGCGTGTATTGCGTAATGAAGCTGATTAAACCTATGAATGATGAATTGAATTAAGGATGTGTCGCAAAATATTGAGTTTTTAATCCGGTAAGCGGTCGGACCTGAAAATGACGGCAAGGATAAAGGTAAAAGCAGGTACAAGATTGCTGATGGCGGAAGCAAGTGTTGGCGAACTATAAATTATCCCGGTATATCCCATGATCTGCGAAGTACACCTGCTCACAAAACACTTCATAAATCAATCATATATACTTCGAATTCCTATATATATATACCTTCTGGTGCGCTGCATAATGAGTGGTACTCGCTTGAACCTCTATATATATATATATATATATATGATCATCGATATGATCTAAGTAAGAAAAAGTACCCGATGATTCCCAAGAGACCAATTTTGCTAACGATGGAGAAATTGACTGGTGGAAGCACCCTTGATCTGTTTGGTCAATAAATATGTAAAAATATTATTGTCGAAAGAGATTTAGCGACGGTAAATTAAGAAGTGGTACCTGTTTGAGAAGAAGGGGGCCGGAAGGAGGAGGAAGGCGGCAACGGCATAGGAGTAAACGATAAAGACATGGTAACTCATGCCTCGGAGGGTGGCGGCTTTGTACAAGGTGTTGAGTCCAACGTTGGTGCACTCCATGGTGACCATGGCGACGAATGGAAGGACATCACGGTAACAGTAGTATCTCCGGTCGCCGGCCATATTTCACGGCGAGAGTTTTGGTATTGGTATAGAGATGAAAAAAGAGGTAGCATTAGCATAGAGCATAATTGGTCCAAATTGTCTAGTTTAATAATAACGGAACAACAATTGAATCATTCTTACGTAACATAACAAAACTATTACTTATGGGACAAACAAATGACATGTCCAAGATAATGAAACTTTTTGTAAAAATAACACCCACACACCCACTGACCCACACTATACAATCATACTACCATTTGTACATTTTTTTCAAAAAAAAAAATTATTTTAGAGTAAATAGATTCCACTTGTCACTTAACTAGGCCGTCAATTGGTGTAACCGTCTTTCGATACGTGTAGTCTATAACTTTTATGTTAAAATTAAGAAAAAATTACATAAATGGTCCCTGTGGTTTATATGAAATTACGGTTTTAGTCCCTGAAAGAATTTTATTACACCACAAGTCTTTAAAATTAAAAAGTTGTTACATTTTGGTCCCTGAAACTAACGGCAATTAACTTGAACCGTTAGTCTCAGGGGCATTTTTGTCCTTTTGACTTTCAGAGACCATTTGTGTAATTTTCATACTTTTTATTCTTTATTCTTCTTATTCTTTATGTTATAATTTGCTTTCATATATATATATTTGGTTTTTTTTTTCTTTTTTATCATTTAATCATCCAAATTTAACATTTAATTTTTTATTTCTTTTGTTTTAATTATTAATTTTTATTTGTATGTTTATTGTTATTATTAATGTTAACTTATATATATTACTATAATTACTTATTTAAAATTATTTAAGATTTCTTTTTTATCATTCAATTATACAAATCTTTTTCTATTCTTTTTTTCATTTAAGAAAAATAAAAATAAAAATTAGTTGTAGTTTTTCGAAATGATTTATTTCTTTTCTCCATTCAAAAAAAAATTAAAAATAACGACGTGTTGAAGCTTTTTTCATTTGGAAAAAAAATATATTCAAAATGGTTTTTAGTTTTTTAATTGCAAATACTTAATAAAAATTTTGATTTCTAAACGGTTTGAAAAATCAAGAATTAGAATCGTTCGTAGTTTCTTCATTACACATACTTAATAAAAAATCTAAATGGTTTGTTGTTTTTTTATGGAAAAAACTAAAATCTTTTAGATTTTGATTTCACTATTATAATTTATCAATCATCCACATTTATTTTGAAATACATACACTTAAAAATGTATAAAAATATGAACATGTGTAAACAAATGTGTTGTGACAAATTATTTATATATATGCATAGTATAAAAACGTGTATAAACTAGTTAATATTTCACATTTAAAAACATAAAATATATTGTCTTTAATCCATATTAGTTGTGATGTTTTTTATTAAAACTTTAAAATGGTTTAGATTTCCATTGCTTCTAAGTATACTACTCTATTTTTTTTCATATCACTTTAACGGTTTGGTTTTTAAAATTGTTGAAAGTTTTAAGTCCCTAATATTTATTTCTTTTTATAGGTTTGGCTTGTGGGAAAAAAACTAAAAATTTAGAACGAAATTAATGTGAAAGAAAAAACTATGATCAATAAATTTTCAGTTTTTTCGAACGGAACAATTTGTGATCCATTATTTTTTCTAGAACGAAAATAACTACAACTATTTATTAATGATTAGAAAATGAAATCAGAAAGAATCGTCGTTTTTAAATGTTCGAAACAAATAAAAAACAGAAGGATTCGTTTTGTTGTATCAAAAAAGTTGAAAATCAAAAGATTTCATCATAATAATCATAAATAAACAATGATATCTTATATAATCGTAAATAAATAATTTTATTATCATTAAAAGATTGTCAATGATAATAATATAACAACAAATTTTGTGGGGGACTAAATCGAAAAAGTTTTATAAATTGATGGTGTTTACAAAATAAGTTTAAGTATGTAAACTTGCTATAATAGGTTAACGGGTGAATTTAAAATGTTTAAACAGTTTTGGGACTTTTCAGGAAAAAAAATGGGGACTTAATCAAAATTCTTTCATACATTTATGGTTTTTTACATAATTTTTCCTAAAAATAATGCATCAAAAATTATTTGATTTTCATTAAAATCTTTAGTTGAATAAATTCTTTATTCCTAGCTGTTATAAAGTAATTTAGATAACGATATTTCTCACTTAAGACCATTAGCCGTTCCTTAAAAAAATCATGCTAGTCACTTTCTATTAAACACATTTAGAACTGAATTTTAAATTTCAGTCACCTCAAATTTCATTTTATTAGCCAAAGCCTAAATGTATCTTTTCTATTTATGTTTAAAAAAACAGAAATTATGGATCGGTAGATTGATAAAAATGCAGAGGATTTTAAATTTGATACATATAGACTATTATTAGTAAAAATAAAGATTCTTGATAACATTAAATTGCTTTATGAATATTGATTGACGTAATTTGAAACTTTAATTCATCGTTTTAATCTATTATATATACATCCTTTTTATTATAATACCACTAAACTAAAATCTTTTAGATTTTTGATTTCACTATTATATGTATTTGGGTTCAAATGAGTACCACTAGTTTTGCGGAGTACCGGAGGTACCTCGCTTAAAACCATTTTTTTAAATATTTTTCATGATCATGTTTAAATTAATAATATAAGACTACTTGCAAAATATCACACATAAACACACACTATAACTACGTGAAACGTGCAAGTTTACATGAACTGCACTGTTGTGAACGTATGTTCACAACTAAGCATGTTCACATGAATTTCTTCACATTCACATGTATTTAAGAGGCTACGAAGTGTGAATGCGTGTAATTCTTTTACAAATAGGCTTATATTATTTGTATCTAAATGAATATGAAAAATTTTTAAAATAAAAAAACTTTTTTTCGGAGCATGATTTCACATCTAAAACCCGTGTGTTCACAAGTACTCACGGTGCTCTGCATTTTTTAGGTACTCACACGAATATATATATATATATATATATATATATATATATATATATATATATATATATATATATATATATATATATATATATATATATATATATGTATGTATATATATATATATATATATATATATGTATATGTATATATATATATATATATATATATATGTATGTATTTGTGTGTATGTGGGTTCCGTTTCAATTAGACACGTATGACCACACAAATCGTCTCCAACAAAACCTCAAATCACTTGAAATTGAATGTCTAACTAGTGTGCTTTGTCAATAGACACACATTCATCCACATAACATAATCTTCTCAAAATCATATATTCACGTACCAATAAAACACTAGTAAAAAGACTGTGAACACCATTAAACAAAAAGAGAAATCTTTTTCAAAACAAATTTGCAACATAACACAAAACTGAGAAGAACTAATTTACTCCCACTATATTCCAAATCAAAAATCTAGACCGAACACTTCCATTTAAAATCATTGATATATGTAGCAGTAATAAGCAACTTAACATTGTAAGCAAATTGTTCCCAAGAAATTCAAAACCATATCAAACTAAACTAGAAAAACAGATTGGAGTACTGACTAACTCTGAATCATTTGTATAAGCACGTAAAAATCTAAAAATTAAACAATATAATGTATACTGATGTAATTTCACACAAAGAAGAATGCATGAAATATTATGATAATTATTTACAACAGAGTCAATTATATATGTACATACACACTAATGTGTTGTTTGTTAACTTATTATTAAAATCATTATTAAGAAGTCATTCAAAGGTAATCTGTTTAAATCATTAAGAAGTCATGAAATAGAATTTTTTTTTTTTTTGTTCACTTGACTTTTTTTTGTTCATTTGATGGTTTTTTTATAATCAAAATTTGTTTAAAGAGAAAAACTTTAAAAATATACAAAATTATATTAAACCATATTGGAACCATATATTTATCATGTATAAATAATAGTTAGTTATTTCATGCACCGACAAAAGAAATGAGGTAAACATTACACTATGATTACTATTCCGACATAGCAATATAAGGTAAGTGAATGTAAATGAACAATGATGCATCAAATAAGGATAAATAAGCCCTTGAGCAATGAAATTGACATAAAAGACCAACTCACAAACATAAAAATTATTCAGCAAAAAGTTATAAAAAAACATAAAATGAACCAATAATTTTGTCTTCCTATGATGTATTTCATAGTTTGATAATGATACTTTAAACCACATACCCATTTTTAACATTAATAGCTAAATTGTTTATAATTCATAAAGATGTCAATCATTCGGTTTCTAGGTTCACATAGCCAAAAACATGAACCAACAAATACATTTTGGGGAATCAAATATCAGATTTTTGGATGACGAATTATATAAATATATTCTAACTACAATTCTTAGGAAATGAGCTTATAATCCATCAAATTTGACTTCAAGATTATTGGCCTTATGAATTTTAGTAAGTTATTAACCATATAATAAAGACAAACATAAAACGATACTACAAAACGATTTTAAAACCAAAAAGCATACCGAACCCAGAATCATATACACACATACACGAGACATAGATCTAGAACCAGAAGATGCATTCATGCAAGTGATTTTAGGACTAGTTCTAAAAATGCATATTAAAACCAGATCAAAAATGCATAAATCAACAACAAAGATGATTAATCCATAAATTTTTTCTATTTATCTGTTTCAAATGTGTTGTTTGACTAGATTACGAGTTAATAACAAAGTCATTAATTTTTGAAAATATTTACCAAACAATAGCAACCCAAATTCAGATCTCGAACAATGGTTAATCGTCGATGTGCGCTTGACCCGATTGCGTGGCTCGAGCTCAGATCTGGAACGACATTGTATCTTGAACACAAATCTGGAACCATAACCAAACACCGTCAATGAAACCGAATAAAAACCCAAACTCAGATAAAATAGAGATAATCATACCTGAAAGTCGGGTTCACTTCGAGAAATGAAAATCAAACGGAGATGTAAAACACTCGGTTGATGTCCTCACCGCTTGATGTTCTCACTTGTATGTAACACATAGAAAGCGAAGAGACTAGGGTTCGTGCGCAGCGCCGTTAAAAGGTAAAGCGGGAGGTGTGGTCACGAGACAACGATAGAAGATGGCGTTGATGGTCAGGAGACAACGATAGTGGATGGCAACTGGCGGCCGAATGCGGCCGAACAACGGGAGAACGACGGAGCGGGGGAGAACGACGGTAGATTGGGAGGTAGGGTTTCCTCTACACATCTTTAGATTTTCTTTTTTAAATTAAACCTATAAAAATAATATAAAAATCAAAAACCAAAATCTATATCTATAAATAATAATATAAAAGCAATTAAATTATCATTTGTCATTTTCACATTACGTTAAAGTATCATTTTCTACTAATAACAAATGTTAGTTATTATTTAAAAATTAAATTAAAAATTTTAAATCAAATTATTTTTAAGATGCTATTATGGTTATATATTTAAATCCAATAAAGTCACAACAAAAAATAACTATAGGATTTTTTTATTAATAGTTATAATAATAAAAATAATGCTAATAACAAACTCATAAGTTGTTAATGATTTTTTTTTGTTAATAATAAACTTAAAAATTGTTAATAATCATTTTTTTGTTTAAATGAC
>JAANYP010008641.1:0-34886 GCA_020465985.1 Centrapalus pauciflorus
ATGTTTTTCAACTATAAAAACATACATGCAATAACAAATTCTCATATTTATTATTCCGATTTTATATTTAAACTCATCTAAGAAAACTCCAGATTAAAATCACTTATCTTACTTAAATCTTACTTGAATCCTTGTCATACTAATTCTTAACACGAATTTCTTCCACGAAATTCGAATTCCAGCAGAAATCTTGAGAGAATTTTGGGAGTGCTTTGAAGTTGAAAGGTTGCAAGAATGAGTATGAAAGACTCAAGGAGTCTTTTATGCTCATCTTTCAGCTATTTACACAAATAGTCCCTCTACTTGTATATCTCCTTTTAAATGAAGTTTCAATTCTTGTATTTTCACCACCAACATTTAAATTTCATCATACTTATTTATAAATTGAAAGTCTAAAGTTTCTTAATTATTTAACATAACAAGCAACTTTTAAATTTCTGAATAAATAGACTTTCATTATAAATCCAACTTGATTACATTAAATACGAACTTTAAACTAAATATCCTCAATTACAACAATTTAAATCTTAGGATGTTACATAGTGTTCTTTACCAATCCTCATAAAAATATTTACAACTAAACAGTAAGCTGTAAGAGCTTAGTGAGTCCCAATTAATTGTTTAATTATTCATATATGTCAATCCATAGTACAACAACACGTATATGCAACAAATATTTTCAAATTGATTAGACATTAAGCACACATGGTCTCGCCTCGACCTCCATTTAATCACCTCTAATCTGTTTGATTAGACGAAGAACACAGATTGTTCTTAGGGTTTTACAACCTTAGAGGCTTATGAAAACTTAATCAGAAAAGCAATTACAATTGAAATAAACTTGTACGTGCAGACTTACAATAGAAAAACCTATTCTATGTATATATAATGCCTTCTGATTTGTTTCCTTGAGAAGCTCTGATTTCTCTAATAGTAGATTTGTTTGAATCTTTGAATATATATCTTTTCCTGAATTTCAGCACTTTCTGTTTATTGAGCTGTTGAGCAGCTTGAAAACTATCTGTTGAGCAGCTTGAACTTGAACACTGGCAGCTTGAACTTTTGTATTAGCAGCTTGAACTTTCTCAACTAACAGCTTGAACTTTGTAATTACACAGAAAATCTACTAACAGTTTGAGAAATCTGACTAACAGCTTGACATACTTAGAATATTTCCCAACAGCCCCCACTTAAGGGGACTCAGTCCACATGACTATGTCTCAAATTGACCTCACCTGGGCTTCTATTTAGAGAGACTCAGTCCACATGGTCATAAATTGGCCTTACCTAGGCCCCCATTTAAAGAGACTCAGTCCACATGGTTATAATTTGGCCTCACCTCGGCCCCCATTTAAGGGAACTCATTTCACTTGGCCTACATCTTAAATTGTCATCACCTTGACCCCCATTTAAGGAGACTCAGTCCACATGGTCATAAATTTGGCCTTACCTCTGCTGCCTTTTAAGAAAACTCCCCACATCTCAACTGTGATCACAGTTTCTCCTTTCTCGGATGAACTGGAACTCCTGCCACGAAGTCGAGAGAACCTTCCCATTGTCGATCATCAATCGACAATCAAATCTGCATTCACATAATCAATATATTTCATTCATTCACATATGATAGCCAATGTATATTAATGATGCAACATCAATCAATGAAGCAACTAAACAATAGAAGCACATTGTAATTACATGAGTTATAATTAGAAGGTACTCACAACAATAAGCCACAATCCAATTCTCGATCTCAACTAGTACATTACTTTTGTACAATCCTCATATCTCATTTATGTTCCAATATATCCCTTAGAACCTGAAACATAATGATATAATGCTTCTACAAGCAATCCGTCACGAAATATCCGACGATACTTCTTCGAAACGATGTCAAACCAAGGGGTTTGATAAACACATTTATAATCTATCAAAACCAATAAAATTATTTCATATATAGATAAACGAGTGAATACGAAGCCATGAAAAAACGACGCTAAAAACGGGGTTAAAGTGAGCTTAAACGGAGAAAAACAATGCACGCGTGCAAACGCATGATCACTCGTCGAGTCACGAAAATGACTCTCCGAGTTGATAAAAAAAAAAGCATTAGATCATTTACCAAAAACCATTTAACTCGCCGAGTCAACACCTGTAGGTCCAAATTTGTCCGAAAATCACAAAAATTTTACCCAAAAACTCAACCATATCTCTAATACAGCATATAAAAACTATTTGCAAACATTTATAAAACATCTATAAGCGATTTATAAAAACTTGTGAACCCCACAACACATCAAATCATCATAATCAAAGATAGGGTTCATATGAACCCAATCCAAACCATAACATGCATACCTCTTTTGCTTGAATTCTACTCAAATCTCAGATTGGAACTCGATTTAACTTCTAAAACTGAGTAAGAATCTGTTAAACACAACCATTTTACAACACTTAATGCTTTTGCACCAAAATGGGTATAAACCTAAACTAAAATTTCCCGCAAAACACCAAACTTACCTTCAACTCATCTTTGCCAACATTTGATTATCATCATTCAACATTACTTTGATCAAATGTAAGAAGAATCTATCCTTAAAGCATCTCCAAGGGTCAAACCCTTATGGGTTTTTTTCTTTTGAACAAGAAAAACCTACTTGGAATGTGAAAAGTAAGAGAGAAGAGATAGACTCAAAATCCTCAAACCATTTTGTCAAATCACTCCTTAAATTCAAACCTTTTATGCAAAGGGTTTGTCATCTCACTTCCAAATCATCAAAACCCTTTAATAAAAACTCATTGTTGGAGATGCCCTTAATTTAATGTTTTGCCAAATGATGTCAAGAACTCAAAGAAACTGTATGTGTGTTGAATAAAAGAAATACAATGAACTTTCATTCTCTCCTAATCAAACAAATCTTCCACAACTTTCAGCTAATAATAGTGCCGGTCCTAACATTTTCACGGCCCGGGACATATATTTAAAAAGGGCCCTCTATATATATGGAAAATTCGTATAAAAAGTTACAATTAAATAATATTGATTTTGTTGCATCCTTGTCAATGTTGTATCCTTAAAAACTTTTCAATCTGTCATTGTGTAATGGTTCCACGATGCTTCCCTGAATTTTTCCCCAATCCAAAAAACCGCAAAAAAAAAAAATTAATAATAACATCGTATATAAATTGGGCAAAAATTACATACAATATTAAATTATATTTTTATTAGTAAATTGAAAAAAAAAGTTTAAATTTAAAATGATTCATAATATAAATAGTAAACATACGTGTCAAAAATAAATAACATCTCAATAAATAAATACATATCTCATTAGTATTTTTAATAGTCGTATAATAAATAACATAAACCACGTGTTAAACAAAAATAAAAAAATCAAACTCATTGAAAAACAAAAGTATAAATATTGAATTTGATGGATAGTACATTAATAAAAAGCAAATAGAAGATATTTGTAGATGAAAATCCAAGTGATAGTGATGAGATATAAATATAAATAAAATAAAAATGCACACAATGGGATTCGATCCCACGCCATTAAAATTCCAAGATAAAATGACTACCAGCTGAACCAACACATTGTTTATAATTTTTATCACGCAAAAAATATATAATCTAATACTGGACAGTTGTGCTATATTAACATATAAATTTTTTTAGGCCCCTTATAGTGAATTGGGTCCTGGGCGGTGGCCCATGTCGACCAGGTCCAGGGTCGACCATGGCTAATAACCAAACAAATTTTGTTTTAAACAAAGTAATTTCCACCTTCCCATTTTGGTCATCACTTCTTTTATATACACAAAATGAATCAATTTAAATAGGTAATGTACTTTCAATTCATTAACCAATAACATAATTCCACATAACAAATAAAATACATAATTTCATAAAATTCAGAAACGGGGTGTTATATTTTGTATATTGTCTCTGTATTGAAATCTTAGAAATTTTGGGTTTACATATATGTAAACGGATTTGATTTTGATATGGTGATATGTATTGATATTGGTTTTGGATGTTCTATTTATTTCAAATTTTGTTGATTTTTTTTTTTTTTTGCAAAACTAATTTTTAAAAAATAGGGGTGTCTTAGAAGCGGCTTTATAAACCTAGCTTTGGAATCGGTTTTAATTTTCTTTTCATACGCTTAAAACTCATATCATCCAGTTTGAAACCTGCTTTAAAGATCTTTTAAGGTTTTAATGGCCACTTTAAAAGATTGCTCAAAGTCATACAATTGGTTCTAAACATACTTCAAACTCATACAGTCCAATTTCTTTTAATAGTTGAACCAAACACATGAATTGAATGTAATTAAATCCTTTTTCCTACCAATTCCCTTCAGATTACATGCAGCGAACGAAACGCCGGCACCTTAAAGACCGGTTTGGGTACCGGCCGCTTGAAATCTCCATACTTATCGGTCCTCCTTAGTGATAATCCGGTTACATAACCTGCCTCTATGCCCATAATAACCGGTTTTAAAAACCCTTCTGTGTACTAGTGAAAGCATGACTAATAGCCAACTATATGGATGTCAAATATAACTAATTTATACATGATAAAAGACTATATTTATAATATCCACTAGACCACCATGATGAAATTTGTAATTCACCATGAATTTAATTTTATGATGATTCTTTCATTATTTATAAAATTTGCATAATGTTTGATTTTGTGTCACAATCTTTGGGATGTTAGAAATTTCTTTTTATGAAACTTGAAAAACGAACCGAGTAAAAATAATGAACACCACTTTGGTTTATAAAATTGAGCAAAACGATACAACAATCACTCTTGCAAAATAAAATTGAAACTACATTTGCTGATAAATAAAAATGAAAAAAAATTAAATAGCATTTGGGATTTTAAAAAACATAAGGGTTTTGTAAAAGGTTGTTGAGGCAATTATATATATATATATATATATATATATATATATATATATATATATATATATATATATATATATATATATATATATATATATATATATATATATATATATATATTGAGGTTCAATTGAGAACTTTTATGCACCGAGGCACCTCTAGGAACTTTTGTACACCAAAGAATCAAACAAGGGTGCACTAAGGGTATTCTTGGAATGATGAATATGTAAAATTAAATATATGGAATTAATTATAATAGGTAACTTAGAAATATATTCAAAAAAAGTAACCACCTCCTCATATCTCTCTCTTTCTTTATTTCTCTCTCTCTCTCTCTCTCTTTCTCTCTCCCCACCATATCCACCATCACATTTGTTGTTACCACCTCTCCACCGTATCTCTCTCTCTCTCTCTCTCTCTCTCTCTCTCCACCGTATGCATCGAGGAACCCCGCCAACCACCACCGCTGCCGCCACCGTGATGATGATGAACATGATGAACAAGAGATGCGACCGATGATGAACAATATGATGAAACACGATGAACATGAAGAACACGATGAACGAAGAAGATGATGATGAACACGTTGATGCATCCATTGGAATAATGATGTTGATGATTAACAACGATGCACCATGATGAACACTATGCATAGATGAACGATGATGATAAACGATGAATACGAAGATGATGAACGATGATGATAAATGATGAATATGAAGATGATGATTAACAGTGATGCATCATGAATTGTATAGATTTTGTATAGATAAAACCGATATGCATCACGAATTGAACGATTAATATGAAATGCATCAATCTCCATCATTTTTTTTTTGAATTTGTGTGACTTTTGTTAAATTTTTGGAAGTGATCAGTTGAATTTATTTTAACATTTATTATTTAGTTATTTGTTAAAATATTAAATTTAATGAGGTATGCATAATACCCAAAATGCCCTTCCATGATTTTTTGTAATGCACAAGATGCATAAAATTGTCTAATTATTTACCTTTTTGCCATTTAATCTAATCCATACAATTTTTTGATCTAATGGATGATATAGGTTCTTTTGTACCTCGATGCACAGAAGTTCTCAATTGAACCTCCCTATATATATATAAAAATATATATATATATATATATATATATATATATATATATATATATATATATATATATATATATATATATATATATATATAGGGCTGTGATCATTGCAGAACCTTAATTTAGTGCAGAACTATAGAACCAATCTAAACAATTGGATTATTATATAACACTAGGGATAAGATGGTAATTATGCAATTAACATTGAATTAATAGTAGCCTATCAAGTTTGACTGTCAACTTTGACCATTTTTTACTCTTTTAATATCGAAGGTACATGCAGTGTTGAATGTGTGATATAAACTGTAATTCGACATTCATCTCTATATAATATATTGAATGGAGGTCTAGGTAAAAAAAATTTTTACGAAAAATAAACACGTAAAATTTTTTCGAAAAAAATATATCATTACTATTCTCATTAAATCAACCAACTTTTAACTACTAATTTTGACCATTATTTTGGTTCTGTTAATTTTGAATGTACATGCAGTGTTGCATCGACGTTGGATATACGACATCAAGTGTTCATTCGACATTGAATTATATCGGTCATGCTACATTGCATCGTGGTCTGGGTAATTTTTTTTTTACGAAAAAATAAACACGTAAAATTTTTTCGAAAAAAATATATCATTACTGTTCTCATTAAATCAACCAACTTTTGACTACTAATTTTGACCATTATTATGGTTCTGTTAATTTTGAATGTACATGCAGTGTTGCATCGACGTTGGATACACGACATCAAGTGTTCATTCGACATTGAATTATATCGGTCATGCTACATTGCATCGTGGTCTGGGTAATTTTTTTTTTACGAAAAAAAAACACGTAAATTTTTTTCGAAAAAAATATGTCATTACTGAATACATTAAATCAACCAACTTTTGACTACTAATTTTGACCATTATTTTGGTTCTGTTAATTTTAAATGTACATGCAGTGTTGCATCGACGTTGAATATACGATATCAAGTGTTTATTCGACATTGAATTATACCGGCCATGCTACATTGCATCGTGGTCTGGGTAATTTTTTTTACGAAAAATAAAGACGTAACTTTTTTCGAAAAAAATATATATCATGACCGGTCTCGTTTTAAAGAGAATAAAATTCTCGTTTTTATGGTATAATTTTTTTGATTTAACAATAAATCATATTAATGTTATTTTAATTTAAAGAAAAAGGATATTTATTTTACTAATGCCAACTGCTATTTCCAATCTATTTCTTTTTTACCCAGAAAGATTTAAAAAATCACTAATGCCAATCTTTTTTTCATTAATTCCAAACTTTATGGTTCTAATGAAGACTATTTGATTAATCTAATCTATGGACGATATTAGTTCTACGGTTCTACACAAAATTTAGGTTCTGCAATGATCTCATCTCTCTCTCTCTCTCTCTCTCTCTCTCTATATATATATATATATATATATATATATATATATATATATATATATATATATATATATATATATATATATATATTGAGGTTCAATTGAGAACTTTTATGCATCGATAACCTTGAGGAACTTTTGTGCATTGAATAATCTACCAAGGGTGCACAAAGGTCATTTAGGGAAAACTAAAGATATGATAATTAATTTATTTCTAAAAATCATTAAAAGATAATTAGGAGTTAAAATATCATATTAACTAAATTCCTCATTTCACTCCCCATTCTCTCTCTCTCTCTCTCTCTCTCTCTCTCTCTCTCTCTCTCTCTCTCTCTCTCTCTCCAATCGTGTTCTTCATGATTTTCGTAGTGATGATTATTTAAAGACGAAGATTAACGATGAACAACGATGATGATGAATATGAACAAGAGATGCAACCGATGATGATTATGAAGAACACGATGCATAGAATGATGATGCATAGATGGATGATGAACAATGACGATGCATAAATGGGTGATAAACGATGAACAACGAATGATGATTATGAAGAACACGATGCATAAAATGATGATACATAGATGAATGATAAACAAGTTGAACAAGATGCATAAATGAATTTATGTATTTTTTTGTTGAATGCGTCGTTTTTGAACACGATGAATAGATAAACACGATTAACGATGAGATGCATCATCCCCATCATCTTTTTGAATTTGTGTAATTTTTGTTAAATTTGGTAATGTATCAATTGAATTTATTTAGCATTTATTATTTGATTATTTGTTGAAATATAAAATTTAATGAGGTATGCACATTACCCAGAATGCCCTTTCTTGTTTGTTTCTATAATGCACAAGATGCATAAAATTGTCCAATTATTTACCCTTTTGCCATTAATCTAATCCATACAATTTTTTTTATCTAATGGATGATATAGGTTCTTTTGTACCTCGATGCATAAAAGTTCTCAATTGAACATCTATATATATATATATATATATATATATATATATATATATATATATATATATATATATATATATATATATATATATATATAGGGGAGGGTTTTTCTAAGAACCATAAAAAATGTGGGAACCTAAGAACCTTTTATGGCCCTTGAATTAATGATAATCAATGGTTGATATATTGCATGACAATTTTGTAATTATTTTGAACTTTGATAGTGGAGAATCTTGAAAATGTGTGAAAATGGTATTTTTGGAAGAAAAAAATCTGCTTTTTTTCTTTCTCTCTTACTTTTTTTCATTTTCATTTTATTTTTCTTTCATTTTAATTGATTTTAAAATAAAAAAACGTTTTTTATTAAAAAAATTATTTTTCTATATAGAAAATTATTTAATTGATAAAAAAATAACGTATTTTATATAAAAATATTATATGTCTATATATAATATTTTTTTTCTATATAGAATATGTTAACGAACATATTCTATGTACAATCTACGTAGAATGTCATTCATTCTACGTAGAATGACATGCAATCTACGTAGATAGTCGTGTAGAATGTCAAATATCATATATTCTACGTAGATTACCTGATAAAATATATCAAAAACACATTGAAACAAAAAAAAAGATTTCATTTAGACATTTTATCAAACACTTGGTATGCAACTGATATAAAATATACCAAAAAGACATTGAATAGTAATGTTAATCTACATAAAAAGATATAGAAATGTATAAAAAACATAAAAATATATGAAATATATAAGAAACATAACTATCTACATAGATTATGTGTTATTTTTTACAAGTAGTCTTGTATTATATTCTATTTAGATTATCATTTAATCTACGTAGATTATCATGTAAAACATCCAATAACTATTACAATCATTATAAATCTAATATCTTACAAATAATCTTCATTATAAAACATGAAAAATGAATCTGTCATATTCTATGTAGAGTATCGACGAACATATTATATGTACAATCTACGTAGAATGTCATGCATTCTACGTGGAATGACATCCAATCTACGTAGAATGACATTCAATCTACGTAGAATGGCATGCAATCTACATAGAATAACATGCAATCTACGTAGAATGACATGCAATCTACGTAGAATGACATGCAATCTACGTAGAATGACATGCAATCTACGTAAAATGTCGTGTAGAATGTCAATTACCATATATTCTACGTAGATTATTACATGATAAAATACACCAAAAACACATTGAATAGTAATGTTAATCTACATAAAAAGATATAAAAATGCATAAGAAACATAAAAATATATTAAATATATAAGAAACATAACATTTTACATAGATCATGTGTCATTTTTACAAGTAATATTGTATTATATTCTATGTAGATTATGTATGATGTAATCTACGTAGATTGTCATGTAATCAACATAGATTATCATGTAAAACATCTAATGACTATTACATTCATTATAAATATAATATCTTACAAATAATTTTAATTATAAAATATGGAAAATGAATCTGTCCAACGTACGTAGATTGTACATAGAATATGTTCGTCGATACTCTACATAGATTGTCACGCAATCTACGTGGAATGACATTCAATCTACGTTAAATGACATTCAATCTACGTAGAATGACATGCAATCTACGTAGAATGACATGCAATCTACGTAGAATGACATGCAATCTACGTAGAGTATCGACGAACATATTCTATGTACAATCTAAGTAGAATGACATTCAATCCACGTAGAATGGCATTCAATCTACGTAGAATGACATTCAATCTACGTAGAACGGCATTCAATCTACGTAGAATGTCATGCAATCTACGTAGAATGTCATTCAATCTACGTAGAATGTCATGTAGAATGTCAAGTATCATATATTCTACATAGATTATATGATAAAATATACCAAAAACACATTGAATGTTAATGTACATTTACATAAAAAGATATAGAAATGTATAAGAAACAAAAAAATATTTGAAATATATAAGAAACATAACAGTATACACAGATTATGTGTGATTTTTTACAAGTAGTCTTGTATCATATATTCTATGTAGATTATCATGTAATATACGTAGATTATCATGTAAAATATTTAATAACTATTACATTCATATATATCTAATATTTTACAAATAATCTTCATTATAAAACATTGAAAATGAATCTGTCATATTCTATGTAGAGTATCGACGAACATATTTTACGTACAATATACGTAGAAGGCTATGCAATCTATGTAGATAGAAATGCAATCTACGTAGAATAACATTCAATCTACGTAGAATGTCATGCAATCTGCGTAGAATGTCATGCAATCTATGTAGAATGTCGTGTAAAATGTCAAATATCATATATTCTACATAGATTACATGATAAAATATATCAAAAACACATTGAAACAAAAAATAGAAGATTTCATTTAGACATTTTATCAAACAGTTGGTATGAAACTGATATAAAATATACCAAAAATACATAGAATAAAACTGTTAATCTACGTAGAATAACATGCAATCTACGTAGAATGACATTCAATCTACGTTGAATGACATGCAATCTACCTAGTTAGACATGCAATCTACGTAGAGTATCGACGAACATATTCTATGTACAATCTACGTAGAATGTCATGCAATCTACGTGGAATGGCATTCAATCTATGTAGAATGACATTCAATCTACGTAGAATGACATACAATCTACGTAGAATGTCATGCAGTCTATGTAGAATGTCGTGTAGAATGTCAAGTATCATATATTCTACGTAGGTTAAATGATAAAATATACCAAAAACACATTGAAACAAAAAAAAATAAGATTTCATTTAGACATTTTATCGAACACTTGGTATGCAACTGATATAAAATATACCAAAAACACAATGAATAGTAATGGTAATCTACAAAAAAAGATATAGATTTGTATAATAAACATAAAAATATAAGAAATATATAAGAAACATAACATTCTACATAAATTATGAATAGTAATGTTAATCTACATAAAAAGATATAGAATTATGTAACATTCTATATAGACATATAATATTTCTATATAGAATACATTAATTTTTTAGTAATTAAATAATTTTTTATATAGAAAAAAATTTATTTTTTTATAAAAAACGTTTTTTTAATATTTAAATCAATTCTAATGAAAGAAAGAGAAAATGAAAATGAAAAAAAAAAATAAGAGAGAGAAAGTGAAAAAGAGATGCATATAATAAAAAAAAGTGGAGAGAAAAAGATAATATTTTTTATTCCAAAAATACCCTTTTGATCCAAGGGCTCTAAAAGGTTCTTAGGTTCTCACCATCTTTAAGGTTCTTAAAAGAACCTCTCCCTATATATATATATATATATATATATATATATATATATATATATATATATATATATATATATATATATATATATATATATATATATATATATATATATATATATATATATATATATATATATATATATATATATATATATATATATATATATATATATATATATATATATATACACATTTACCAAATCGTCTCCACCAATGACATTGTTTCTTTTTTTTTTTTTAAATTTTAAATTTTTCATAATACACCATCATCTTATGTTATCATTTATTTAACCCTTTTATTTTAATAAATTTCCTTTTAGTTCTTTTTTAACATTTATTATTACAACATTTTCTAATTACACACTTAAAATTATGATTTTAATTATACATGTTTTGTATTTGTCTTTTGAAACTATTTACCAAATGGTCTCCACCAATGATATTTATTCTTTTTTCTTTTTATTTTAAATTGTAATTTTAACTTTTTGTAAATGGTCTCCACCAATGACATTTTTTTTTAATTTAAATTTTTCATAATACACACTTATCTTAGTTTTATCTTTTATTTAGCCCTTTTATTTTAATAAGTTTTCATTTAGTTCTACTTTAACATTTATTATTACAATATTTTTTTACATACTTAAATTTATGATTTTAATTATACATATGTTTGTAGTTGTCTATTGAAACTATTTACCAAATGGTCTCCATCAATGACATTTTTTCTTTTTTCTTTTTTTTTTAAATTTTAATTTTAAAATTTTCATAATACACCCTCATCTTAGTGTTATCTTTTATTTATGTGAATTCGTATTTCATGCAATTCATATCAACATTAAACAATATATGAACAATTAACAATTCAATACAATATATTGAATGATTAAGTTGAGAGAAAAGATATTACATTCGGTTCTTGGTGACTTGCAAAGCAATTCTCTCAAATCTGAATCTTCTAATCTGTCCTCTCCTATCATCCATATTCTATATTCCTATATATACTCAATACAAAGTATTGAGTATTTACACAAACAACCGCTGAACTTTATACAATATAAATTGTTTTTAACTCTATTATAAATTGTACCCAACAATCTTCCCCTTAGAGATGAAAACAATTTTCAAATAAAGTTCTCTATTCAGGTTGATTCTTTTCTTGAATCTTCTTCTTTTCTTAGATCTCTGAATCTTCTGATAAAATCTTCTTCTTTATTGTCTCACTCTGATTATCACATCTCTACTTTTCTGATCTTCTCTTATCTTGTAAGCACACTCCCCCTTGGATCATGAATAGCTTTTAAATCTCTTCATTGATCAATTGTCTTCAATTGACATCAATCTACTCAACAGTTGTCTCTGAACTCTAGCTTTTCTCCCCCTCATGATGATCATAATAAATATGAACATCATGCAAAGTATTCAGAAACATTAATGCATTGAATATACAGTAGATGAAATACAACAACAATTACAACTCAGAAATTATTACAAATGAATTTTCTCCCCCTCAAACTGATATCCCTCCCCTATACTAAACAGATTTATCTCACTCCCCCTCAAATTGATACATTTTCTTTACAAAACAAATTCGAAGCTTTTCAACTCGACTTGAGGAAAATGAAACAAATTCATTTGTGAAATAATGAGTCCAGGTCCACATAGGATTCCTGTTTGCACAATAGACATAATCTATGTGACCTACGTTCAGCACTGGCGTGATGTTAACACTGGTAGGATTTCCAAATAGTCAACGTGAAATCCTTTATCATGAAAGAATCACTCGTATTTGTTCCGGCTTAGTCACTGTGGACTAGAAGTTTATAGTCACACAGACTGTTAGACTCAATGTGTCCTAAAAGTGTATATAATCAGCTCTAGACACAATGTGCATCAAATGAAGTCGGAGACCGGAGCAACTGTCTTCCTTGTTTCAATATCAATAATATCCAAATGATATATCGATAGAAATGTGTTATATCTCCGTGATTATTGAAACAGAAATCTTTTGAGAGATAACTGAGTAGTTGGTGGGGTTAAGTGCATGCGTCACTGGGTCCATGACGTCTTCTTCAATATCAAGTCGCATAGGGCTTGATAGATTATGTGGATTACCCAGCCGACACAGTTTATGTAGGATTTTCTTTTCTTTTAATCCTTTCTCAACTCTCAGCACTCAGCATTTTTCAATTAAGCTCCCTCCGGCTCACTTTTGAGAAATGTATTCAGTCAGCTTTATAGCAAAAGCATGATCTGATGCACCACAATCTCCTTCAATATCAATATCCCTCTCATTTACATTTTATCTCTGCTTGACCCTGTCAGTATCCCGTGATAACTGACACTTCTCAACTAATAAACCTAAAGAACCCTCACCCGCACAATCTATAGATGGTTTGCTTCTTGGGTAGGTCTTCCGGTTCTGGTTACACCATAGAAGCAATATTTATGCCTATCACTCAGATTGGTGCATAATCGGAGCCAGCCAAAAGATTTTCAGCTTTGAAGCTCAAGGGATATCAGAGAGATTATTTTCAAATAATATGGGAGATATCAGAATGAAATAGAAAATCTGATATATGATATGAAAAGAACCAGATTTTCTTGAAAGAATTAGCATTTGGGAGATAACGGGAGAATCCAGTATAAATTGGAAGAGTTATAACAAAGAGAATCTCAGAAGAAATGAGATTATGAAAATCAAATAGATAGATCAATTAATCTCAATGATATATTCAGAGAGTCAAACAAATATTTCTTTTCAGCTCAAAACTTCTTTTTATGTGTGAATCAAATATTTTCGTGAAAAATCACACAGTTTTTGAAAAAAATGTCATCGTCAAAGAATGTCTGAAACTCCCCCTGTAAAAAAGCACACACAGTTAGTCAACTCATAGAAATGAAATCAGGAGCAAAAAATTATAAAAATAAAACTCCCTCTAAATCAATGCAGCTTCAGAGTTGAATTCAGGGCAGGAATTCCAGAAATATATGTCTTTCAGACTCGGGTTTTAATCTGAAGAGATTAGAAGCCATTTGTCGCATAAGCTTGGGTTTCAGTCTGAAGTAACTGAAAACGGTTCATTGAAGTCCGGGTTCTAGTCTGAATTTAACTAGAAACCAATTTTGAGTTGAAGCACGGGTCTTGACCTTAAGTAATCAAGAGCCTATTGAAATGAAGAACGAGTCCTTATCCAGAAATGATAAGAAACCTATAACCTGCAAAATTTAAGATGTCTTTGGTATCCAAACAGATTTGGATCCAGACTTGTTAGCGCTCTTGGGTACCCATTTAAAAACAGGTTTTGGTACCCACTTATACTTGGGTTTAGGTACCCATTGCAGATTATAATTATCATCTTCTTTTTCAAAAGCAGAAAATATATTTCTTTCAGTATTTGAAAATTTAATATCTGAGTGTGTAAAGAAACTAGACTTTGAATGATTAGAATTTTCTGAACTCTTCTTCCTGAAAAACTGTCCGGTTGTGGCCTGTTTTTGGTAATACGTGGTCGTTTTCTTTGAAAATGTTTTCTGATTAGACGGACCAGTATTTCCAAAAACTTTAAAAACATTAGGCTTTGAAGATTCACCTGTGTAAATCTTAACCGGAAGATTTTCAATGATTTTGTCTTTGCCTTTATGTATCTTGAGAAGATACTTAAGTTTCAGATCTGAAGATGAATCAAACTTAGCAGATCGAGTTAGTTAGATTCACTTCACTTTCAGAAGACAAACCAGAGTGATCAACATTGGATTTTAAACATACTAAAGAAGGGGTCTTAACCTTTGACTCAGTTGATGAAGTAAACACATGTAATTGTTTTGTAAGATGAAGTATCTGATCTTCCAAACTTTTGATAATGACTAAATTTGAATTTCTGTCATGATCAAATGATTGGTAATCAGATTTAAAAGATTGTTCTTTGATTAAGAACATTTGTCTTTCATCTTCAAACAATTAAGATTTTGATTTAAAATCTTGTTCTTTAAGTAAGAACTCATGTCTTTCCTTCTCAATCAAATCTTTAGTTAAAGACAACTCTTGTTGAAGAGAAAAAATTTCTTCATTTTTGTTTAAAATACAATTTTGATCAGTATCATTTGACTTCGAAAGTAATTCTTCAAGATCTTTAACTTTCTTGTAAAGATCAGATCTTTCAGGCAAAAGATATTTGAGTTGAGTTGCAGTCTGAAAATTTTCTTGTTTCAGAGCATCAAGTTCTTTAAGTAATTCAGATATTTTCAATTGATGAGCACAACTCTCAGAGATTTGTTTATCTTTTAAGCTCTGAATTTCTTCGTTCAGTATTTTGACGTCACGTAACGCCAAATGTTTATAAGTATTTAACTGAACGAGAATGTCATAATTGTTCTTACGAATCTTCTCAGATTCAGTAAGTTTGACAATCAGCTCAGACTTTGACAATTGTTCAAATTTCATTATGAATTGCTTGAAATTGAATCTTCCAAGATCTTTTATGGAAAAACTGAGTGAATTCTGATAAAACTTTGAAAAACTATTTCAATAAATGATAACTTGTGAAAAATCAGCTCTGAAATGACTTTTTGACGTTCAAATTTCAGCTTTTCTGCATAAAATTGCCCGTAACTTTTTTCTGGAGTGGAATTGGGCCTCGAAAATTTACCGAACTGGCTAAGCCTGTTCAAGAAATCGTAGATCTCTGTTCAAGCTTCGATTTGACGTATGTTAGGCCTTCTAACGATGTTCCAGTCAAAAGTTATGGCCAATTTAAGCAGTTAAGGTCAAATAGTCAATAGTATGATGAAACTCGAATGAATAAGGACTCAACTCGAATGAAGAGTAATGAAACTCGATTGAAACACTATCAAACTCGATTGAAGAAGAATTAAACTCGACTGAAGTAGCTTGAAACTCGATGAACTAAGTATGAAACTCGGTTAAGAATGCAATAAACTCGATTGATTAATCACTAAACTCGAATAACAAGGAATCAAACTCGAATGAATAAGCCTGAAACTCGAATGATAAAAAATTAAAACTCGAATAATGAAGTGATAAACTCGAATGATACATCATGAAACTCGATTATCACATATTCAAACTCGATCAATGAATTCAAAAAACTCGATTATCTCTATAATCAAACTCGATTAAAGTATGAAAACTCATTATGATTCGAGATTTAACAGACTTAAAATTTTCGAAGTGCAGATTTCACAATTTTCAATAAAAATTGATGAATTGATTCCAAATTGATATTGAGTATGTGATTTTCACACACAAACAGTTTTTGTGAAGTGTTCTTGGGTAATTTTAGATCAAACTATCGAATTTTGGCAAAATCCTCAAGAACACGACATTTTTCAAAAATAAAGAAATATTCCAGATTTAATCTTGTGTGTTTGGAGTTATGATTTAAGACTTATTTCATCAGATTCGTCTTGAAATTTCATATACTCGATCCAATTTGCAGACTAATTCATCCACAAAATCAAAATCTATTTTAATTTTTCTGATTTTCGAACCAAATTTTTTTTTGACAGCTTTCTTCAAAATTTCAGATTTTAAATTCACTCAAATTCAGTCATATTTGGCTCTGATACCAATTATGAATTCGTATTTCATGCAATTCATATCAACATTAAACAATATATGAATAATTAACAATTCAATACAATATATTGAATGATTAAGTTGAGAGAAAAGATATTACATTCGGTTCTTGGAGACTTGCAAAGCAATTCTCTCAAATCTGAATCTTCTAATCTGTCCTCTCCTATCATCCGTATTCTATATTCCTATATATACTCAATACAAAGTATTGGGTATTTACACAAACAACCCCTAAACTTTATACAATATAAATTGTTTTTAACTCTATTATAAATTGTACCCAACAATTTAGTCTTTTTATTTTAATAAATTTTCATTTAGTTCTCTTTTAACATTTATTATTACAATATTTTCTTACATACTTAAAATTATGATTTTAAATATACATATGTTTGTAGTTGTTTTTTTGAAAATATTATGTTATGTTTAATTGTATAAAAAAAACTTTATTACTCAGATGCACGATATAAAATTCTAATGAAATTAGTTTATAAAAAAATGTAACTATTTAAATTTAGATTTTTTTTATTAAATATGATATCATGTATAACATTGAACAAATGCATGCTCCACTTGGCGTAACGTCGCAAACATCGATTAGAGACATTACCGTTATAAATTTAATTGATTTGACCGTAGAACCAATAACTTAAATTGACAATTAAACCTAATCAATGTCAAAATTTCAAATTATGGTTATGAATATTTGATTAATTAATTTAGGTTCCGATCCGATTTAACACGACAGTGTTTGTAATTTTAGCATTGCTGTTGGGAAATATTCTAAGTATGTCAAGCTGTTAGTTAGATTTCTCAAACTGCTAGTAGATTTTATGTGTAAGTACAAAGTTCAAGATGTTAGTTGAAAAGGTTCAAGCTGCCAGTGTTCAAACTCAAGCTGCTCAACAGATAAACTTCAAGCTGCTCAACAGCTCAATAAACAGAAAGTGCTGATATTCAGGAAAAGATATATTTTGAAGATTCAAGCATATCTACTATCAGAGAAATCAAAGTTTATCAAGGAAACAAATCAGAAAGCAATATATATATATATATATATATATATATATATATATATATATATATATATATATATATATATATATATATATATAGACACACACATAGAATAGGTTTTTCTATTGTAAGTCAGCACGTACAAGTTTATTCAGTTGTAATTGTCTTTCTGATTAAATTTTCATAAGCCTCTAAGGTTTAAAAACCCTGAGAACAATCTGTGTTCTTCGTCTAATCAAACAGATTAGAGGTGATTGTAATCATTGAGTTTGGGAATATAAATGACTTTTAATTATTGATTGTGTTTATGTGATTATTTGTTTTGAAAGCTTTTCTTAAAACAGTTAAGTGTTATTCCGCAAACTTCTTAATTGGACTTTGATTCAATACAAGGTTATTGGTTTATACTCTGATTAATTCAAACCAGTTAATCTTAGGTAGTGAATTTTGATCTTGACAAGTGGTATCAGAGCCACAGGTTTTTCTTTGTTTTCAAAGTCAGAAGCTTTCTTTTAAAATTTTTAATTTTCTGCAATGGAATTTGATAATAGCAGTAGTGGATCTGGGCAAGAAATCAAAGTGCCTATGCTCAAACCCACTGACTTTGAGATGTGGAAACTCAGGATTCAACAACACATTCAATTTATTGATTATGCCATATGGGAAGCTGTTGATTTCCTCCTGTAGTTGATCCTGAACTTGATGCTGAGGGCAAACCCATAAAAACTCCTCCAAAAACTGAACTTGAAAGAAAGGCTAGAATGAATGAAGTGAAAGCTCTTACACTTCTACAGATAGCCATTCCTAATGCTTATCAACACCAGTTCAAAAAAATTTTACACTGCTCATTCTCTCTGGATAGCTTTAGAGAAAAGATTTGCTGGCAATGCTAGCACCAAGAGAAATCAAAAGGATCTTTTGAAACAGCAGTATGAGAACTTTTCTGGTGGCAAGAATGAAAACCTTACTCAAATATTTGACAGGTTTAACAAACTGATAGGTGAATTGGAGAGTGCCAAAGTCTGCTTGGATCAAGATGAAGTAAACAGAAAAATTCTTAGATCTCTTGGTGAAGAGTGGACAGTCTATGCTGCACAATGGAGAACCAAAGACACTCTTGATGAAATAGAGTTGGATGATCTTTACAACAGTTTGAGAGTGTTTGAAACTGAGATTGAAACTAAAAAGAAATCTTTTTCTTATAATCATAACACTGCTCTACTGTCATCAGCATTAACAGGTGCTGATGGTAATTCTACTGAAGCTCATTATGAAGCTTTTGTTGCCAATGATGGACTGTTTGCTTTAAATGCTGAAGATTTAGAACAGATCCATCCAGATGATCTAGAAGAGATGGACTTGAAATGGCCGCATGCAATGTTGACTATGAGGGCTAAAAGGTTTCTGAAAAGAACTGGCAGATCCAACTTTCAAGCCAGACCAGAAGGGAAACCAGCATTTGATGAATCCAAAGTTGAATGCTTTAAATGTCACAAACTTGGTCACTTTGCCAGAGAATGCAGATCCCAAGGTCAACAGCCACCAATACCCCAGCAAACCAATCACGTTTCATCATCACAAGCACTTGTCTCTCAAGAAGACAATGTGTTTGACTGGAGTGATCAGACAGAGGAAGAGTTTCAAAATCAAGCTCTAATGGCAAAAACATCAAATGTCACCTCCACTGAACTACCATCTGAGGTAAATGCTAAACTTTGCTCTCAAACATGCAAAAATATGGTTAAAAAGTACAGAGATCATAATGAGAGCATGTGCAAAACTCTAGCTAAGATGGAAGAAAGGAGATATGAGTATATGCAGGCCATAGAAGATCTTGAAAAACAGATGAATGACTATAAGGATAATGAGATTCAAATGGGACATGATAGAACATATCATGAGCGGGAGAAAAAGGAGTTGAATAAGAAAATAGAGTTCCTAAATAAGAAATTAGATGAGGCTGATCAGAAGGTGTTAGAAGCTAATAAGAAACTAGAATCTGTCAATATAGATCTAGGAAACTTCAAATTGGCAAATCAAAAGCTGGAACACCTAATGGAAGTTCAATTCAAAGATAGGGTAAAATCTCAGCTCAATCCCAAAGAAGGTATAGGATACAGAGCCACTCCACCTCCATACAACAACAAATACATTCATCCAATGAGTGAAGTTGCTGATAGGCTTGTTAATGAACCATTAGATGAGTCTATGACCACTGTAGATCCTGTCCTTGAAACCAGTCCTGAATCTAAAGAAGATCTCATTAAAAATGAAGACTGTGAGTGCAAAGAAGCTGAGAAAGGACACAAAACAATGAGTGTACCTATAGCAGCCCCAAACCCCAGTAAGAAAGGAAAAGAGAATATGAGTGTATGCCATGCTGCTCCCCAGGTTTCTGTACCTTCTAACTGTAACACTGCATCTTCCTCAAAAGGTAATAAAAGGGGTAAGACTTTTCCAATCTGCACATGCCAAAAGCATGGTGTCCAAAAGTTTCCCAAACAACAGCAAGTAAGGGGAAATCAAAGGAACAAAAATCAGTTATGGTCTGATAAAACTGGTTCTCAAATCAAAACAGTCAAAAGATGTTTCCATTGTGGCAGGAAAAACCATTTGGCCACACATTGCTTGTACAAACCATCTGTTGCAAAACAGACTGTGGTTCAGAGCTAAGCCTTTAATCCTGATAAAAGAAAGAGTTTTCCCACCCTCCAAGTATCCATAAATGGAATCCTAACCTTACTACGCTACCCTGATAAAAGGTCGAATTCAGCAGGACTGCAGGCACGAAATGCAATAATACCACTCACTGGTAAATAGCGCAATACTTCTTCGTGAATCTACGCTATTTGAAAACAGGCATTTGTTAAAAACACTAAAGATCTTAAGGTCAAACCACCTGTTGCACCAGTTCCAAAGAAAACAGTTGATCACAGGTTCTCAAAAATCAATAAAAAATAGTCCACACACCAAAAACAAGTTTTAGCAAAGCCAAAATCAAAGTTTAAATAGATATGGTGTGTTAAAGGCAAAAACTCAGGTGAAACTGTTGATACAAATGTTGAAACTGCCAAGTCTAAAGTTGAAACTTTTAGTGCAAATCCATCAGTGGATCTCACTAAGTATAAGAAGTCAAAGACAGTGTTTAGTTATGTCAATGCACAAGGACAACCCAAAACCAACTTGGTGTGGGTTTACTCCACTACTAACTAAGCTTTTATTTGTGCAGGGCACCCACAGGTCACAACACAAAACAAGATGGCATTTGGACAGTGGATGCTCTAGGCACATGACAGGCAATTCTGAATGCTTGTCAAATTTCAAAGGCTTTGAAGGAGGTTTTGTTGCATTTGGAGGAAATTCCAAGGGAGGTAAGGTCACAGGTAAAGGTAATGTCAAAGCAGGCAATATGCTTTTCAATGATGTTTTGTATGTTGAACAGCTGAAGTACAATTTATTAAGTGTGTCTCAAATCTATGATAAACAAAATATTGTTGTTTTCACAGATTCTAAGTGCATCGTTCTTTCAAAGGATTTTAAAATACCTGAAAATCTTGTTTTACTAAGAACACCAAGAAAGGACATTGTCTACTGTTTGGACATAGATCTTTTATCAAAATCAAGTACTTTAAGCTGTTTGATATCCAAAGCATCATCTAATGAGTCTGCTCTTTGGCACAGAAGAATGTGTCACATGAACTTCAAATCCATGAATGTGCTGGTCAAAAAGAATTTGGTAAGAGGTCTACCACAAAAGGATTTCATTTGTGATGATCATTGTGTAGCATGTCTTAAAGGCAAGCAACATAAATCTTCTCATAAGGCCAAAGAAGTAAATTCAATCTCATCTGCTCTTCATCTTATTCATATGGATATCTTTGGTCCAACATCTGTTTTGAGTTTGAATAAAAGGGCTTACTGGTTTAGTCATTGTTGATGATTTCACCAGATTCACATGGGTATACTTTCTTAGGACTAAAGATGAAACTGCTGAGCTAGTTAAATCTTTTATTCTTAAGATAGAAAACCAATCCAACTTAAAAGTTAAGGTGATTAGATCAGACAATGGGACTGAGTTTAAAAACCATATCCTACACAGTTTCCGTGAGTCTAAAGGCATTGCTAGGCAATATAGTGCACCGAGAACACCACAGCAAAATGGTGTAGCTGAAAGAAAGAACGAAACTTTAATTGAGGCTGCTAGAACAATGCTAGCTGATTCCAAACTGCCAATGACCTTTTGGGCAGAAGCAGTCAATACAACTTGTTATGTTCTGAATAGGGTTCAGGTTGTTCAATCACAAGGGAAAACTCCATATGAGTTATTCCATCATAGAGTCCCCTTAATAGCCTTTCTAAAGTCTTTTGGCTGTTCATGCACCATTCTTCACACTAAAACTCACTTAGGAAAGTCTGAAAGCAAGACTGAAGAAGGTTTCTTTGTAGGATACTCCACACAAAGCAAAGCCTATAGAGTATATAACAGTGTGTCTAAAACCATTGAAGAAAGTACCAATGTTGAATTTAATGAAAACACTGCAAATGTCAAAGGCACTGGTCCTGATTGATTGTTTAATTTAGATTCACTAACTAATTCTCTGAGCTTTGTTGAGTATAATGCAGAAACTGGTGAAAACAGGGTTGAAGCTGTCAACACAAATTCTCATGCTGGTAGCACAAATGATCAAGCTGTTGGTATAAAGTTTCAGTCTGTTGAAAATTCTGGTCAATGGGATGAGTATACAGTTATACCACTTCTATCTTGTGACCCCCCAGGGGTACTGGATGCACAACATGGTTCAAATCCAAACTCTGAAGTGCCAATCCCGAGTCCTGTGGGAACAACTCCATCACAAAGGGAAACAGTCCCAGATTCCAGTCAAGCTGTTTCTGAAGCTGAACCATCAAGTGATCCTGATGGAGATGATACAAATCTAGGAACATCTTTTCAGACAGACAAAGAGCCAACACTCAGAGTTCACAAGTATCATCCTCTCAATCAGATAATGGGTGATCCACGCACTCTTGTGCAGACAAGGACAATGGTTCACAAAGAGTCTACTGATGCTGAATCAGCAGTGCCAGAATTCAGTCTAGCTGCCTTTGAACATGCTTGCTTCATGTCACAGTTAGAACACAAGAAGGCATCAGAGGCTTTGAAAGATCCTTCTTGGATTGAGGCAATGCTGGAAGAACTACTACAATTCAAGATTCAGAATGTATGGACTCTAGTTGATCTTCCTAAAGGCAAGAGAGCAATTGGTACACGATGGGTTTTTCGAAACAAGAAGGATGAGAGAGGGATAGTCATCAAGAACAAAGCAAGATTGGTAGCACAGGGATACACTCAAGAAGAGGGAATAGACTATGATGATGTCTTTGCTCCAGTGGCACGAATTGAAGCCATCAGACTGTTCCTAGCCTATGCAAGCTTTAAAGGATTTAAAGTGTATCAAATGGATGTGAAGTCTGCTTTCCTATATGGCACAATTAAAGAAGAGGTCTATGTATGTCAAGCTCCTGGATTTGAGGAATACAAGTATCCAGACAGAGTCTACAAATTAGACAAAGCCCTCTATGGACTCCACCAAGCCCCTAGAGCATGGTATGACACCCTGTCATCATACCTTCTACAGAATGGATTCAAGAGAGGTACACTGGACAAAACTTTGTTCACAAAGTCCATCAAATCTGAGATTCTGCTTGTTCAGATATACGTTGATGATATTATCTTTGGGTCTACCAATGACAGTCTGTGCAAAGAGTTTGAGGCATTGATGCACAAAAAGTTTCAAATGAGTTCAATGGGGGAACTCACTTTTTTCTAGGATAGCAGGTTAAGCAAAAGCCTACAGGGCTATTTATAAGTCAATCAAAGTATGTTAAAGACATACTGGAAAAGTTTGGTTACAAAGATACCAAAGTTGCAAGTACTCCAATGGACACTCACAAACAGCTTGATGCAGACAAAGATGGAGTAGATGTGGACATTCACCTATACAGATCCTTGATAGGATCACTTATGTATCTCACATCTTCTAGACCTGATATAATGTTTGTTGTTTGTGCCAGGTTTCAATGTGCTCCAAAGGACTCACATCTATTTGCTGTTAAGAGAATCTTTTGATATCTCAAAGGCCAACCACATTTGGGCCTCTGGTATCCTAAAGACTCTCCTCTTGAACTAACAGCCTATTCTGACAGTGATTATGGAGGATGCAACATTGACAGAAAGTCCACAACTGGTGGATGTCAGTATCTAGGAGCAAGATTGGTCTCTTGGCAGTGTAAAAAGCAAACAACTGTCTCCACCTCATCCACAGAAGCAGAATATGTAGCAGCTGCAAGCTGTTGCTCCCAAGTGATGTGGATTCAAAATCAACTGAGAGACTATGGTATGAATTTCCTAGCCACTCCTATTTACATTGACAACTCAAGTGCAATTATCATTGTACAAAATCCAGTGAAATTTCCCAAAACTAAGCATATTGACATCAGATTTCATTTTATAAGGGACTGTAATGAGAAGAAATTAATCCAAGTTACCAAAATTCATACTGATGATCAGTTAGCTGATCAATTTACAAAACCATTTGATGTAGGAAGATTCACCTTCCTAGTATCAAATATTGGTATGGTTAATATGGATTAATTTGTTTTTCATCATTCTTTCTTATTTTATGAAAAATATATCTATTTCATATGCCTGTTTAAGGGGGAGCCACTGTTTCATTTGAATATGCTTACTTTTCAACTAACAGCTTGAGTCTTTTCTCAAGTTGCTAGTTCATTTTCTAGGACTGCTAGTTGTTTCACTTGATCTTTCAAAATGTGCTGGGTATTTTGGTAACTTTCATAAGTGTGTGCGCGGGATTAGATATTTTTGAAACCTTTAAAGGTCCCAGTTTCGTTCAATTGTAGCTACCAGTTGCAAAATATCTTCCACGACCTTTCTTCTCTCTCTGAGCGATTCCCACACACATCTCTGAAACCCTAAATCACCGATTGATTGTCAATGGAGTTTGTCAAAGAACATAACTGTCTTCCCTATTCTTTCAAACACCCTGACCTTCAACCATTCCACGACATGATGGACTTCCTTCGAAGTTCCCACATTCATCATGCTCTTACCATAAACCCCACAATATACATATATCATATAGAGCAATTTTGGAAACATGCCTCTGTTCAAACCATCAATGGAGTCACTTCTTTGACGTCCAAGATTGATGGAACCACTGTCACCATCACTGAGGATCTCATACGCCAACACTTGCATCTTCAAGATGCCACAGGTATAACCGATTTGTCTCTTACTGCCTTACATGAAGGCCTTTTTGCTATAGGGTATAGGGGCCCTACTGATTCTTATACGTTCTTTAAAACTCATTTTGCCCCTAAGTGTAAATATCTTGTACATATTATACAGCAATGCATAAGCCCTAAAAGAACTGGTTAGTCAGAATTTTCCTCAAACATAGCCACTGCCTTAGTGTGTTTATCTACAGACCAACAGTTCAATTTTTCTAATATGATTTTTCACGGTATGCTAAGGCATCATGCCCTAAAAGATGTGAAATTTTTTATGTATCCTAGACTTTTGGCTGAAATTATTGCAAGAACTTGCAGTAATTTCAATGTACATAAAAGGATTCATGTTTCCCATAGGCACTCTTTACCAACAATAAAATGTCTTCTAAAAACAAGTGTCAATTTTTTGAGTGTTGATGTCCTATTGCCCTCTGCAATGTTGGGCATCAATCCACTAAACAGAGGAGAGGAGCCTAACATCACTGCTTCACCCCCAGGACCCCAACCCACTCCTCATGATACAGTTAATCCCTCTGATCCTTCTGTAAATCCCTCATCCCCACTCATATTATACAAAAGAAAAAGGGTTTCAGGAGCTCCTTCCTCCTCAGCCCAAATACAAGAGCCAAATGTCTCTGTGCAGGAGGACACTCCTGCACAGAATATCCAAAAGGAACCCACTGAGGACTCTCCCATCCTCAATTTGGAGGTAGACATCTCAACAGAAGATGTCCATATGGGTACTGTGGCTGACACTACTGTTGTTTCTGCACAAGAGGCACAAGACAGTGTCAACATACTTAAGAGCACACCCATGGAAACAGAGGGTGTGCAAGCACCTTCTGGAAGTCCCCAAAACCAAGAAAAGAGGGGCCCAGAAGCTTCAAGTTCTGGATTTCCTGCCAGTGATAGATCACAAACACCACACTCTTTTGCTGATCTTGAGGCTAGTCTGCAACTTATGATTTTAACGGATCCTCAGCTGAAACCTGTTGTGGCAGTATTTGAATATTACCAGTCTCTTATTGCTACACAGGGGGCACACATCAGATCACTTCAACAGACAGTATCAGCTCAGAATCAAAGAATGGATTACTTCCATAAAGGGTTCACCCTCTGTGGAAATAAGATCATTCAACTTGAGAAGAAGATTCGAACCCTAATGGCAAAGGTTGTCGGTCCTCCTGACCAAACTAATGCATCCAAAAAGGGGAAGAATCAGGAGATCTCTAGTTCAGTCCAAGCAGCTCCAGCTCCTACTCCAACAGTCCAAGATTCTAGGCTAACAGTCCCAACAGCTACTCAAGCTGTTAGCCTAGAAACTCAAGCTGCTCCTATAAGAACAACAGGAGTTGTTATCCGAGAAGTCAGTCAAGCTCCTGTCAGTACAGTCCAAGCTACAACCTCTGCAACTAAGGATAAGGGCAATGACATCCTCATAGAATCTCCAAAGCACAAATTTTCATCCAGAGAAGCCCAAGTTGCTCATGATGCTGAATTTGCCAGACAGTTAGCAGAGGAACAAGATGAAATTCTGGACCAGCAAACCCATGCTCCAATGCGAGATGATGAAACCCTAGGTGATTACCTAAGAGGGTTTGTGGTTAAACAGAATGAGAGGAAAAGAAAAATGCCAACAGGGCATTCAAAGGCTGAGCATAGAAGATTTTTGATCAATTTTGCCTATTCAACTGGAATTCCAAAGAAGATGGCTCAGTCCATGAATATAAAGAGGCTGCAAGAAATTCATGATAAAGAAATGGAAAAACGAAACCAGAAGCAATCTCTCAAGCAAAGCTTGATCAGGTAAAAATGGTGTTGTTTGAACATCAGCTTCAGAAAGTGATGGAGATTGAAAAGACCCTAGACCAGCATGACTTCTCAAAACCTCTTATTACATACTGGTATGCTAAGCCAATGGATAACATTGACTTAAGATATCATTTTGTTGTAAGAAGAGAAGCTGGTCCTGAGGAAGAATATAAGAGTTTAATGCACATTGTTCAAGGGATGACCAGGGATGAGCTTACCAGAATGCATCATGTTGGATCTGTGATGTAAGGTCTACCACTGACAGATCTATCTAGACGCGGACCCGTTAACGAGTGCGGAATCCTCGTTGACGGTTAGACGGACAACTCTCAACCAACAGAAACACGGAGACTATTAGACGCTGAACGAACGACACACGAACGATCCTACGTACTAATTCTCTCCGAAACGGGACTCACCTAGCTGATAAACTCGAGATCGCCTATTGCTTAATTCCTCACGAATTCTGCCAAAGGTCTGCTAATCATTCGAGTCTATCCCTAATTATAGACCCTGATTCGAGTCTGTTGTGGGCCAACCTCGAATCTGGCCTAAGGCCTCATTCGAATCTGTCCATCTGACAGATTCGAATCTAACCTATTCGAATCTAAGGATACATTCGAATCTATGACAGATTCGAATGTCTTCCTTTACATATTCGAATCTAACCAATACACTTAAACACTTAAGTGATGAAACTTATAATATTACCTTATGATTGATTTTATCTTTGAGTTTTATGTTTGAACTTCTTGTAATACGTTACATCAAGTTCAAACATACAAACACTGATAAACATCAATCATATATAATATATATATACCAAACATATGCAAAATCACAATGTTAGACAACTTAGACTGCTATCGTCACACGGGATGTACCAACAGACTCCCCCTTGACGATAGCTTCTAATAATTCACACATTTGATTTAAGAACATGGTTTATTATTGATTCAAAATACTACCAGCATACAGACCTTTTTCTACACATACCTTGACTACATTTTCATATTTACTCGCTTCAGCATCCATATGTGCGTCACTGGAAATCTTACAGTTATACAAGATCTGCAGGTCTTCTTTAGATAAGTTCACCAGGTGAAGCGGGTCATAGACTCTAAGAATAACCTTTTCTTCTAAGTCTTCCATAACCGCTTCCCCAGTTTCTGTGTCAGCATACCACCACTTCAGATTCTTCAGAATGTTTTGTGGCATTGGCTTGAGAGGTACCTTCCTAAGACACCTGGCTGGCTTATAATGAATCCTCATCCAAGGTCTACCAGTTAGAGGGTCGATACGTGATGGATCCTCTACTCTTTTCCCAACTCTTGGACTCAGGCGCTCAAATTTCCTCGATCTTCCCTCCTTTCTTATTATTCTTGCGATAACGTCCGCATAGGGATCATTGCCAATATTGATCAGATCTTTCCATGCTAAATCTGCAATTTCAATCTTTGGCAAGGAGTTGAACGCCTTTAAGGTTCGCCTCATGTACTGAAGCCCGTCTTTTCTCTTTATTATGAATAGCTGCAGTTCTCTGTCAAAGAACCAGCTTAAAATTCGCTCAACAGCTTCCCCGTACCTGGCACTCTCATTGTCCTTTTAATTGCAGCTTCCTTCTCTTCAGCCCTGAACCATAGCTTTCGTTTTTCTTCATTGGTTAGCTCTCTTGCAGGTTCCTCTGTCGATGGCTGAGGATTTAAAGCAACATTCACTATATCTGCATCGACAATGTTATGTCCATCAATCATATAAGTATCTGTGATAGGATTCTGCTGCACAATTATCTCGTCAGCTTCATCATCCTCATCAGCAAGTACTTCATCATCTGATCGCCAGTCGACTATCTCCTCTGGCGCAATCTCCCCTTCTTCAAGCTCTTCATCTTCGTTATCAAAGCCTACATCCAGTGGATCATCATCAAGATCCATGAGCGCGTCAATCATCTCACTGATTTCAAAGTCTGTAGGCTCCTTAGACGAACTAGCTTCACCCCTGTGTCCTTCTCCTTGACTAGGCTCCCCCTGAATTTGAGTAACTTGAGCTGCAGGAAAATCTACAGACTCAATCTCTTTATTTGCACTCGGATCATTGCCTTCATCATCATCATCTTCTCGCTGAACTTCCTGATCTTTACAACTCGTCTCCCCCTGAGTTTGAAGATTTTTCATAAGCTGCTCTAGGAGGGACCGCATTGCTCGGATCTCAGACGATTGATCAGCAACAAATGATTTAATTTCCGTGTTCTCGTCTCTAACATTTTCAACAATCGTTCTCAGTTCGGCATTCTCCTTATCAAGATTAGAGTTATGCTGTTGGAGTTCACCGACTGCTTTTGTGAGAGATATGATTTGAATGTTCTGAAAGTCGACACGGCTTTTGAGTTGCATGATTTGTTGATTTTCGGTATAGGCGTCTGATGTAGAAGGGATGGACTGAATGGGAGCAGGGTTGAATGGATGGGGAATGTAAGGTTCATGTTGCTGAGGTGGAGGTGATGGTGGAGCTGTGGTTTGAGGTTGGGTGTGTGGAACTTCTGACTGACTGGCGGATGCCGAGGAAGACCCTTGCATGAACCGATGACGTTTGGCCCTTTGCCTCGTCAGTAGTGGAGCATCATCTTCTTCTTCAAAATCCGAATCTTCAGATTCCCTGGCCTCTCGCCTTCGCGAACCACCTTCATTGATGATCAAGCGTGAACCGTAAGTTCCAATTTGAACAGATTCTGGAGCTTCAACTTCAATCTCCTCCATCTCTTCTGATTCTGTAGCAGATGATGACTCATCATTGGCAGTCTGCTCAGGCTCATATTCGTCAACATCTCTGAAGACATCTTCTTCTCCCTCTGGAGGCTCAAGCAATTCTCCCACTAACGCAGCCGCTATATCTTCATTTGCATGTGGACCCGCCTCCCAAATTTCATTTAATGTTTGGCACAATTGATCAGCTTCATTTGGGACAGATGACGGCCCGGCTTCCTGCATTTCTGGTTGCTGACTCGAAGAAGGCCTAGACGCCTGAGACTGACTTGCAGTATCTCTTTGTCTTCGCCTTGGATCACGGGGACGAACACGAGTCTGATGCGGTTGCTGATGCGGTTGCTGTTGCTGTTGCTGTTGCTGTTGCTGTTGAACTTCTATTTCACATGCCCAGTTGGCATTATCAGGTGCCACAAAGTTCCTGTCTAAGATAGCTCCAAACAACGGACGAGCAGTAGGAACAGCCAATCTTCCTCGGTGTGAGGAACAATCAGCGAATATGCGTTTCTCCATTACATTCACGCTCAAAGAATCATTTGATTGTGGCAGACTTGGCAAAAAGTGGCGTATCAACATCATCACGAACCTCGGATACAAAAGGAACCTTTCTCTCTCAGGAGCCGTGATTTGATGAATAAATTCTGAGAAAATCAGCTGCGAGAAACTAAACTTCTTATTGTACACCATCGCGATCATTGCTGATTGGATTTTTGATACAATGTAATCAAATCCAGCTTTCTTCGGTGCAAAACAGACCATGAAGACATGGACCAAGAAACGCCATTGCCCAATCAGGCCACTCTTCATATATGACGACTTTGTTACATCTAGACTGTAACCCATTCGTTGAAAAGCCGCTTGCCTAATACTTAGTGGAAAATCAATAGGCCCAGACTCCTCTTCCTCAGATCCTAGCTGCAACACTTGACGCAGCATATCGGCAGAGAATACCAACGGTTGCCCTGCGATCCTTGTTCTCAGCACTGTCGGGGTGACAGAGCAGTCAACTTGTAAGTGATCATAGAACTGCCGCACATATGAGATTACAATCGGAATGTTCTGAAACAAAGCGTAGCTAATTCTGGATTCAGCTAAGAAGTCCAACACTTCACGAAAACCCTGCGCCTCAGGGATATGATTATCTGGATTAAGAACCATATTGTGCTTAGGGACGAAAGCACGAGCTGCCATATCTGCACAGTAAGTTAAAATGTTAGAGTCATTAAAAATCAATTAACTTGTTTAAATTTAAATTTGCTTTATTTTGTACTTTACAAAATCTAACACAATTAAATTTCCACAAGTTTAATAAAATTTAAATTAAACAAATTAAATTAAGTACAGATTCGAAGTTTCTCTTTTCGAGTCTAATGGACAGATTCGAGTATACCCTATTCGAGTCTGATGGACAGATTCGAATATCTGGTCATCTCGAATCTATTGATAGATTCGAGAAACCCATGATCAGACTCGAATGTCCATTATCAGATTCGAAGTCCCGTCGGCCTTTATTTCAACAAAAACCCACAATTTTAACCATTTTGAACGTAGCAAATCACATACATTAGTTCAACTAGGTTCTAATTATAGATTCATGCTTTTAATTTGATCTTTTATTAGTCCAAACTTGGTAATTTTGCAAAAACCCTATTTTGACCAATAAAACATCAAAATGTGATGTTTAAGTCCAAATTTGTGTATTAAACCACCAAAATCTTGTACAATCATGTTGCTTATACCTAGATTTGAAGGTAGAATCGAACACAAAAGCTTTAGAATCGACGAAATGTCGTTTAGTGGAAATACGATAGACTCGAGATTAGATTCGAGATCGCCAGAACAGATTCGAGAAATCAGATTCGAGAACAGTGAGAAGTAAATGCTTTCACTGTGGACCTTTATATACTAACTACCTTCGAGTCTATGCAATTTCGAGTCTACTGACAGATTCGAAGTATCTCACATTCGAGTCTGTCTTAGATTCGAAATTTTCAACACTTAGAAAAATTTCGGAAAATTTTGAAATAACTTCAACTTTTCCAACTATTTTCTACGGTATTGTGTAACCAGATAATCTATGCCAACTCTTTTACCCTAAGCTCAGATATTTCAACGCATTGTATATTTTATTCAACTTTGAATGCACCCTCAGTAATTTTTGACCTTTTACCTAAGTAAAAATTAAACTAAACTAAAATAAAATAAAATAAAATAAGCTAAGGTAAAAATAAAATTAAAATAAAATAAAATTTTGACTAAAAAATTTAATCTAGACTTAAGTTATAAAAGTAAATTTACAAGCTAAGCTAAATACCAAACAACATATTTTTGATGAGTATAGTCTAAGAAAGGTTCAATCAGATAGCGATGTCCGATACTTACTTTCAGTACTTAAACTTTCACACTTAGGAATTTTTGATTCCTTTGATTGTTTGTTGTGACATACCCATTTATCCGATTGTTGGTATTTTACCCTGTTAAACACTCTACACTTCGGAATATCCCTTGGCCTTTTTATTTATCAGGAAATTATCTTACGTGACTCAGACATAGACATACTTTTATGATCAAGGCACACAGACAAAATTCTAACTTGTTGGTATTTGCAAACTTTCTTTAAAAGACAAACATCGGACACAGGTCTGTATTCTCATACAACAAAGTGTCTTAGTTCGACTTAAGGTTTATTTTTAAAGTTAGCAGATAGCGGTGACAGGTCTGTACTGACGTACAACAAAGCGACATGTCTGCTAACCCGAATCTAAACAGAGACAACAGGTCTGTACTTACGTACAACAGAGTTGCATGTTTTAGACTCTCAGTTTTACATGATATTTCTATTCTTTCCATTTTCAGATGTATTTGATGTTGCCATACATCCCCAGAAAGTTCGCATACCTCATTTAGACTCAATGTTTGTATGTCTTGTACATAAAAATTAAGACCGATTGGTCGTACATCTAGGTTAGTGACACGCTTGACTTTTTCTAGAATATTTTATTAGCCTTGAGATTCCCTATATGTATTATGCCTACCAACACATCGAACTAAATAAAGTATAACACTTAGGATTTAGTTGCATTATGTGTGAAAGCCTAAATACTTAGAGTCTGTAACGACGGTGCTAATTTTCGTCACTTTGTACCTATGTATCTAAGACCTAACTCTTTTTGTTTTTGATATTCTCTTTTTTTTTGTATTTTTGTAATTTTCTCTCTTTTTTCTTTTGTTTTTCATAGCAAAAAGCAGTAAACTAAGCTAATCTACTAACTTACTAAAAATAGAAACTTACTAAAAATAGAAACTTTCCTAAATTAGCAGATTACTGAAAAGAAAGAAAAACTACTACTCTATAATAAAATAAAGTAAAGTTACTACTACTAAGGTCAAATTACTCTGGGTTGCGCATTCCATTCAGTTGAATTAAATACTCAAACCGTGACTTATCAAACGCTTTGGTAAATAAATCTGCATTATTATCTTCTGTTGCCACCTTTACCAGTTTGATTAAGTTCTTTTCAGCACAATCACGAATAAAATGATGTCTTATGTCTATGTGCTTTGTTTTACTGTGTTTAACTGGATTATTTGTTATAGCAATTGTAGATTGATTGTCTATCCTAATTGGAGTTTGAGTATAAGCCAAACCGTAATCCCGCAATTGTTGTTGTATCCACAAAACCTGTGAACAGCAACTACCAGCAGCAACATACTCGGCCTCGCACGTTGACACGGCTACCGAAGTTTGTTTCTTGCATTGCCAGGATACCAGTCTCCCTCCGAGGAACTGACAACCTCCAGTCGTTGATTTGCGCGTCAAGCTGCATCCTCCGTAGTCAGAATCTGTGAACGCTTCCAACTATAGATCTCCCTCCGCGTGATACCAAAGTCCCAGCTTCGGTTTCGACTTGAGGTATCGTAGAATCCGCTTCACAGCTTTCATATGCATCTCCTTCGGATTCGCTTGAAACCTAGCACAAATACAAACAGCAAACATAATATCAGGTCTTGAAGCAGTTAAATACATAAGTGACCCAATCATGGCCCGATATAAAGTCGGATCCACATCGGAATCACTTTCAGTACCCGGCCCGAGATTGTGATTCACTTGTATCGGCGTGCTGAAATGGGCAGTCAACTTTGTTCCTTCCATCCCAAACCGTTCCAATATGTCATAGACATACTTGGTCTGATGGATAAACATGCCTTCCTTCTTCTGGTCAACTTGTAACCCCAAAAAGAAATTCAACTCCCCCATAGCACTCATCTCGAACTTCGACTTCATAACCTTCTCGAAATCTTTGCACATCTGTTCGTCTGATGATCCAAAAATGATATCATCTACGTACACTTGTACCAAGATAAAATGATCTCCCTTTCTCTTCACAAATAGAGTACTATCTATCCTACCCCTCTCAAAGCCATTTTCTAAAAGATGGTTGGATAGAGTCTCATACCATGCCCTAGGTGCCTGATGTAATCCATAAAGAGCCTTATCTAATCGATATACTCTATCAGGATATTTAGGATCTGTAAACCCGGGCGGTTGTTCTACATACACTAACTCCTTCACTTTCCCATACAGGAAAGCACTCTTAACGTCCAGTTGATATACTTTAAATCCCTTGAAGGAGGCAAAA